>VMDR010001013.1:0-154883 GCA_007922815.1 Macrotus californicus
TTTTTTTTTTTTTTTTTTTTTTTTTTTTTGGTTGTTCATGATGCTGTTATTCTTCCAACAAAATGCAAGCCTTGCTCATTGTTTCAGTAAATATTCCATAATTCAACCATAATTTCTTATTTGTCCTGTTGTTATTCTTTATTTCATTGCAGAAGGGGGCGATCCCACTGTGGAGGGGGTGGGGCAGATTTACTACAGAATACCCAGGTGAGTGTCCGTTTCTACTCGTCAACGCTGCTCCCCACACCTGGAACAGCGTTGAAGGACAGAGTGAGGATTTAGAGGGAGGCTGAGTGGGCCACGTGTGGCACACAATCCAGTCACTCTCGCCTCTGGCTGTCGCCCCCCCAGCCTGCTGCATCCACGCAGCGGCGCTCCTTGTTGGAAATTAAAACCTGCCGAAGCAGAAACTCCGGGCGTGGGTCCCCGCACGCTGGTACAACGAGCCCCTCCAGGTGGTTGTAATACCGGTGGATCCCTGAACCCCAGCCCTTCCTCTCTGGTTCTTAGGCCTGGAGTCACCTGGCTCGAGTTTCGCTTCATTTTAGTTAATTTCGAAATCATTATAGCATCCCAGGAAGTTGCAAGAAAAGCTCAAGGAGGTGTCGCGTATGAAAAATAGGCCTGCCTGCGGTACAGGTGAGTGGATTTAAACATCCTAAGGGGCCAGGGTGACTGGACTTGCCTATATTTCTTCCCATCCCACTGCCTCCACTGGGGCTCTCTTCAGAGAGTGGACGGTGGTTTCGGTCTCGACAAGGCCCACGGTCATTTCTCGAGCCAGCAGCTCTCACTGAAACTCTTGCGGTCCTGATGAACTTGACCTTGGCCAAGTACTAGCCTGACCTTCCCCTTGTCACTGGCTTCTCTCCTGCCTCCTCCTCTGTCTCACACCCTCCGTTGTTTTTGTTTGTTTGTTTTGTTTGTTTTTTTGTCTCAGGTTTATAAGTATCAACACGCGCCCCTTTTATATGGGTAAATAACCTCAGATTGTTAGAATGAAAAATTTAAAAATTTATTGACGTGTACATGTTCACTATAGAGTAAATAAAAGAAGACATTTAAAAAGTGTTCTTTCAAAATACAGAGGTTTTTTTTTTTTTAATGTAAGTGATTTTTAAAAATATTTTCTAAGAATTTCTAAAAATACCCGGAGGTATTCATTGTTAATGTGTCGGCAAGAAACGCAGTGGTTGGGGGTGGGCGTTGTTACATGAGGAGGGCCGAGGTTTAAAATGTTAAATGTTGCAAGGTTAGCAGCCTGGAAACTTATCTTGAGTCCTTGACGTTAAAGGCAAACATTTCTGACAGGGCAAGGTTCAAGGTCTGAGGAGTGACCGAGAACTGGAAAAATCAGGGCTGCGGCGTTTATTTTGCGGATTCAGGTTTTTCGCAGAACAAGGTGGTGACGACTAAGCTGGTCCTCCCAGCAGCACAAACACATCTTGGCTGTTTCGAACACCTTTAAATTGTTACGTCGTAACAACTGTGGATTCCAGAGCTCTTTTGTATAGTTATTATGACAAATGTCCACTAGATGGCAGCAAAAGCCTTTGAATAGGTTCTTGGTGGGTTGTTTTTTGTTTTTTCTCCCCCCGCTACCAGCTTTTTAAAAAATTGCTGTTTATAACTTTATTTAGCTACGCTTAACGAAATTGCAAAACTAAAAAATTAATTAAATTAAGAGACTGAATAAAATAACCAGTGCTTTAAATGGGAAAATGTTTTTCTAACTGTCCAATGATACCAGTGAATGGGTCTCTTTTTCAAAAACTAAATATTTGGGGCTCTTAGTGTGGGGCTACATTTGACGCTTCATATAGTAGCTCACATGATCTCCCATTTTGTCTTTTACATATTTAAGAATAGCATATTTAAGTTTCATGACGAAATATTTTATTCTCATACAAATCACCATCATTAATCCCAAAGCGTTACATAGAGATAAAATGGTGATTAGTACATAATGATCTTCTAATTAGTTTACAACTCGTTTCATTTATGATGCATTTTTAAAAGACCAAAATGATCATTGTATATATTTTTAAATTTTATTTTTTATCCCTGGCTGCTGTGGCTCACTGGATTGAGTGCTGTCCTGCAAACCAAAGGGTCGCTGGTTTGATTCCCAGTCTAGGGCACGTGTCTGGGTTGCTGGCCAGTAGGGAGCTTGCAAGAGGCAACCACACATTGATTTTTCTGTCCCTCCCTCCCCCTCTGTCTAAAAATAAACAAAATCTTTAAAATAATTTTATGTTTTAATTTTCCAGTTACAGTTGGTACCCAGTATTGTATTACTTTCAAGTATGTATATTTTTAATTGCAACGAATTCCAGGATCGACTGCCAAGTAAATTATATATCCTCTCCTGATGTCAGAATTTTGTAAAGGCTCAGAAAGAGAAAATAGAAAGACAGTCAAGATAAAAATTTTTAAAAAAAATTATCTCAGTCATTGAATAGTCTTTAAGAAAATTGGTGGAGTGCTAAAGAAGAAAAGGAGTTTAGAGCTCCTAATTTCAGATGCGTATGGGATATAACCTTGAGGGGTAGGTTCTCAACTTGTTTTCTATGCCAAGTTAATTATTACTGATGACTCCTTCCCCAAAACCATAATAGAAAAATAAAAGAACCCATTCAAATAAGCATTCTCTCCTCCTAAATTTTTAAAGTATTTTTTTAAAAAAAAGACTTTATTTATTTTTAGATAGAGGGGAAGGAAGAGAGAAAGAAAAGGAGAGAAAACATCGATGTGTGAGAGATACATCCATCATTTGCCTCTCGCATGCCTTCCACTGGGAACCTGGCCTGCAACACAGCATGTGCTCTGACTGGGAATTGAACCGGCGACCTTTTGGTTCATAGACCGGCACTCGATCCACTGAGCCACACCAGCCAGGGACTTTGCCCCCTTTTTAACTGGGTCATTAGTTTTTTGTTGTTGATGGTAATGATGGTGGTAAGTGTTGGAGTTCTTTACATATCCTGGATATTAACCCCTTATCAGGTATGTGATTTGCCAATATTGTTTCCCATTCTTAGGTTGCCTTACACACCCTGAACTATGCCCCTTTGATGAAAACGTGTGATTTTTTAAAAAATATTTTTATAATATTTTTTAGTATAATTAAGATACAGTCAAATGCACAGATTACCAGTTTATGAATTATATGTTTTGACTTCTGGCAGATCTGCGAAGCCAGAAGCAAAACCAAGATGACAATTTCCGTCGCCCTCAGAAGTGTCCGGGGCAGCCCATGGGGTGCACCCCTCCCCCTGCCCAGGGGACCACTGGTCTGCTTTGCATCATTACAGGTTAGTTCGTGTTTTTTACGGTTTTCAATAAGTCAGCAGGTACTCTTCGGGTGTGCTTGCTTTCACTGAGAAATCTGACATTGTGATTCACCTCTACCATTCTAATTTCATGGATTCTTTCTTCTTCTTGTTGAGTATCATTCCCTTGTGTAGACTTAACGTTGTTTCTCTATTTGTCAGCGGATATTTGAGTTGCAAAAATGTGACCTTTTATTAGACACAAAATTCTCCTGAGTACCTGGGTGTGTTTTGATTCTCTGTTTGCTTCTGCAGATCTGTTTATGCAGGCAACTGTGCTCCAGTAACATACTCTTTTTATCGCTGCATTTCGATATGCACCTTTCTCATTACTGTTTTCTTTTTAGTTTGTGTGTGTATGCACTTTCTCTTCTCTATGAACTTTAGAAGCTACTTAATAAATGGCATCAAATATCCCATCGAAATAGGTCTTTCAGTGCATTTTCTTTGCATCCGGACTCCCAGCTGCTGGCATCGTACCCCACGTACATCCTGAGCTTCATGAGTATTTTGCCAAAGGGGTGAATGGATAACACCGTGGGACATAAGAAAGATGAAGTTATGTCCTCATTGAGGACTGGTCTTTACCTACTGGTCCGAAAATATGTCCATAACAATCTGATGACTGAAGAAAAAAGAAAAAGCAGGTTACCTAACCAGAGACACCACGTGGTTCACTTGTATTGTTGGCGTAGGTGCGTGCAGGTGTGTGCAGGTGCATGCACGCACGTGTGTAAAAGGGCTACAGCACACTGTGAAGAGGGTTACTGTGAAGAAGAACAAAAGGAAAAACGTGCAGGGACACTGGTGCTTTCTCTGCATTTTGAACGTTGCCGCCTCTGGAAACAGTGTAGATACTTCCGTTTCAGTTACAAAAGCTCGTTGGTGACCGAGGGGTGTCTCCTCTGGCGTGCAAAATGTCAATCCTGAGCCTGAGGACCTGGGTCGGGGGTAGGGGGAGAAATGAGCAACCTGACATTGGGGCAAGCCTGCGGGTCACCCTCAGAGAATGAGGACTCCGCCAGGACCCCCTGCTGTCATCAGGTGCAGGGAAAACAACAAAACAACCTCAGAGGACGCAGGTGGGCCCCTCCTCAGCACTGCCCCTGGGACTCCCCTCTTGCAATTTCCAAGTTCTAATGCCCTCTAATGGGCTCAAATTAATTTATTCCCAAACCTCTCGTGCCTGTGGCCCCCACCTGTTTTTCCCCCGCCAGCGCCAGATGGGGTGAGCAATCACCCTCATTACACAGCCTGCCAGGAAAGAATAAGGACCCAGTGTCGCGGGACCGGTGTCCCTGCGAGGCTCGTTAAGGCTAGTTTGATGAGCCCCGGAGCGCGAGGCCCTCGGAGCCTCTAAATTGGCACCAGGAAGTTCACTCTGTTGATCTGGAAAACTTTATTTGCCCATGGTCAGCCTCCAGGGTGGCACGCTTCGGGTCAAGGCTGACTTTGAAAACAGAGCTCCCAGGTCTGTTTCTGACCCTAAAGTTAACATCCGTCAACACCTCGGATACATTTGGAAAATACAGACCAAGGACAATGGAGAATACATAAATTGCCCATAACCTTGTGCTGTAGACAAGCAGTTTTAATTGTATTTCTTTTTTTTTCTTTTTTCTTAAGATTTTATTTATTTTTAGAGAGAGAGGAAGGGAGGGAGAAAGAGAGGGAGAGAAGCATCAAGGTGTGGTTGCCTCTTGTGCACCCCCTACTGGGGACCTGGCATGTGCCCTGACTGGGAATCCAACCAGTGACCCTTTCATTCCTAAGCCGGTGCTCAATCCACTGAGCCACACCAGCCAGGAGAAATCACCAGGCATTTTAGAAGAGCAGATTTAGTGTTTCATGTGTGTCCTATTTTCCCTATATGTGGATGTATGTACACATTTGCAGGCACATTACATGTAAATGTATATGTGTATGCATCTACACACATGTGTATACACACTGCATAAGTATGCATATACACACGTATATATTATGCATGTGTGCATGTATACATTATATGTGTATATATACACATTATACACATGCATGTATTTTAAAATGTAGGACAATTGGTGAGGGGGAGCACGGAAGAGCAAACACAGAAGTTACACAATCCGAATTTCCTTCAAAAACAAATCAGTCTGGTACTCAGTGTGGCAGAGATGCCCCTGGTGGCCCAGACCAGGGGGTAGGCCCCTGCAGGGACCCTGGACACCCCAGTATGTGCGGACTAGGCCATGAAGTAGGCAGCGGATGGAGAAAGAGAAAATCTGAGCAACACTCAAAACGTGCACACAGGGCAGGTGTCGTGGGCTCTGCTGCAGGTGGGGGGAAAGAAAAAATCAAAACAGGCGGCTTTGGGGGAGGTCCCTTCAGAGCAGGTCTGGAGAGAGAGATGTGTCTTGGGGGGTGACATCCACCTCGGCCACCATCCTAGAAGTGTATCGGGGTTCAGTACCAGAGGAAGGACAGGGGGAAGGGAAAGAGGACCTGGGGAACCGGCGGGGGGGGGTTGGCCGAGTCAGAACACAGGGATGGGAAATGGAGAGCAAACATTTGAGGGGCATTAAGACATTAATATTCCTGTAAGCAGGTGACTCCTCGGGGCCAGGGCTGCTGGAGACATCCCCAAGGGGGACTTCCACGTTCCTGAGAAAAGTCACAGGGAGGACACGGAACACGTGTTCCTGAAACGCAGGCTGTGGTGGCCCATCAGTACCAGACCGATCACAGGTGGGCGGAAAACGGACGCCCACCGTCCTTGCCTGGCTGAGGAGCTGGCTCTCTCCCTCCTTCACAGCAAAAGCTATACCAAGACACAAAGGAGGATATTTCACGTACAAGAGCCGAGATATAGAAACACTCTACAAGCCCATCAATAGATGACAGCAGGGGTGCCTGTATACCATGGAATATGACTCAGCCATCTCAGAGAATGACATCCTGCAGCAGCATGGATGGACCTGGGAGGCACTGGGCTCAGTGAAATAAGCAGACAGAGAAAGACAAATACCAAATGCTTTCACTTACATGTGGAATCTGAAGAACACAATACAGGAACAAACGAAAAAGAAACGGATTCATGGATACAGAGAACAGGTTGATGGTTGCCAGATGGGAGGGGTGGTGAGGGACATCCTGGATGAAGAAAAAGGGATTTAGAAGTACAAATTGAGTGCCCTGGTCGGTGTGGCTCAGTGGATTGAGCACCAGCCTGTGAACCAAAGGGTCACTGGTTCAATTCCCAATCAGGGCACATGCCTGGGTTGCGGGCCAGGTCCCCAGTTGGGGATGCACAAGAGGCAACCACATGCTGATATTTCTCTCCCTCTCTCCCTTCCCCTCTGTCTAAAAAATAAATAAATAATTAAAAAATAATAATTAAAAAAAAAAGAAGTACAAATTGACAATTATAAAAAGAGTCACAGGGATGTAATACACAGCACAGGGAACAAAGTCAATAATATCATCATAACCATGGGTGGTGTCAGGTGGGTACTAGACTTATTGCCGAGATCCCCTTGTAATTTATAGAAATGTCGAGTCATTGCGCTGTACACCAGCAACATAGACTATTAGACGTCAACTGTCATTGAGAAAGGAAGATAAATAAATAAACGAAAGTGAATTAAAATGAAATCAAATCCAAGTTGCATCGACCTCACTTCAAGTGTTCAGAAGCCACCAGTGGCTGTCATCTTGGGTACCCAGATCTAGGACACCCCCATCGCTGCAGACGCCCCTGTCGCTGCAGAGGCGCCCATTGCTAAGGACGTTCCTTCCCATCAATGCAGAAATGCCCATCACTGCAAGTCCGCCGGACGGGGCTGGTTTGGAGCATGCCCTGGACACTTGGCTTTAAATCTCAGTCCTGGCAAAGACCAGCTGTATGTATGGCTTTGGGTTGACCTTATTCTTGCTGGGTCTCAGTGTCCTTTCTTATTCCATGAGGACCATAATGGTTCCTATCTGGTTGGGGAGTAGGAGTTAGATGCAAAGGTACTTAGAGGAGCATCTGGCATATAGTCGATGCCATAGAACATAGTAGCTGTCGATGGGGTATCTCCAAGACTCAGAGCCCAGGAGAAATAGTTTGTCCAAGTTCACAGAGCCAGGAGGCAGAGTTGGAGGTTTGATCTCATAGCTTTTTTGCTTTCTTTCTTTCTTTTTTAATTGCTGACACTTGTACAGATGTCCCTATTTTCCCCCACGTTGCCTGTCTTTACCAGCCTCCCAAGTCCCTCTGGCCATCACCACACTGTCGTCTGTGTCTAAGGGTTTTGCATACATGTCCTTTGATGAATCTCTTCACCTGCTCACACTTGGTCCCCCCTCCTCCCACCCCTCTGAGACCTGTCAGTCTGTTCCATGTGTCCATGCCTCTGTTTCTATTTTGTCCATCAGTTTAATTTGTTCATGGGATTCCACATAGAAGTGAGATCACATGAAACGTGCCTTTTTCTGACTGGCTTATTTCACTTACGGCGAGGCTGTGGGGAAAAGGGAACCCTCGTGCACTGCTGTGGGAATGCAGACTGGTGCAGCCACGGTGGAAAACAGTATGGCGTTTACTCACACAAAAAATTAAACACGGAGCTGCCTTTTGACCCAGCAATCCCATAGCTTTCTGATTTCAGTCTGGCTTCTTCTCAGAAGGATTGTTGCTAGGTCCCTTCTGGGCAAATTTCTTAAATTCCTTGCTCCCTTGTCTGTTCAGTGGGGGACAAAGAACTCTAGCAGACCCCCTTCTAGGATGGGTGAGAAGAAACTGACCACCAGAGAGCCATCCAGACATCAGGAAGTAGGTGGTCAGTTCTAGGGCCCTGGCCTTCCCCAGACATTGGGAGGACAAAGCCAGACTGCCCAGGTCAGGGGAGCGTGGCTGTGGCCAGACAGGTCACACCTGTTGAGGCTGTAGCCACCTATGTGGGGCTGCTTTGTGGGAGTAATAGCCTCTGGGGACAGGGACAGAAAGCTCCTTCCTCCAACTTTCACTGCACTCTGGGACGCCTCCGGCAACAGCCTGCAAGGGTCAAACGATGTTCCTTAACTTCCCGGTGAAGAGCTGGGAGTGGGGGGCTGGTTTAATTGATAAATGTGGTTCATTTTAATATGTGCTTGGACTTTTTTTTTGTGGTAATATAAGTTGCTATTTTAGTGTTATTTTTAGAGATTATCATGTATTTTTCCACACTTAAAGTTTTTTTTTAATTTATTATTTTGAGAGAGAGAGAGAAAGAGACAGAGGGAGAGAGAGAGAGATTTGTTATTTCACTGATTGATGCATTCATTGATCGACTCCTGCATGTCCCTTGACTGGGGATCGAACCCACAACCTTGATGTATCAAAATGATGCTCTAACCAACTGAGCTACCCAGTCAGGGAAAAGCTTTTAAAATAGAGGCAATAGCCCTGGCTGCTGTAGCTCAATGGATCAAGTGTGAGCCTGTAAACCAAAGGGCTGCCGGTTCAATTCCCAGTCAGGACACATACCTGGATTGCAGGCCAGGTCCCCAGTAGGGGGCACGCAAGAGGTGATCACTGATGTTTCTCTCCCTCCCCTCTCCCTTCCTTCCCCTCTCTCTAGAGATAAATCAATAAAATCTTCAAAGAAAAATAAATGGCATCATACAATATCACCTTTTGTGTCATATTGTAGAACGACACCCTGTTTCCAAAATTCATTCATGGCGTAACATACACCAAGCCTTTATTTCTCTTTGTAGTTGAATACTATCCCAGGATAGGGATGAACCACATTTTGTTTCTCCGTTCATCCACCGATGGACACTTGGGTTGTTGCCACCTTTTGGCTCTTGTGAATAATGTTGCTGTGAACATGTGTGTGTGTGTGTGTGTGTGTGTGTGTGTGTGTGTGTGTGATGGACTCAACATGTGTGTTCCCTTCACAACCATATGTCAAAAACCTTTAAAATATATATATTTTATTGATTATGCTATTACAGTTGACCCATTTTCCCCCATTTATTCCCCTCCACACTGCATCCCCCTCCCACCTGCATTCCCCCTCTTTAGTTCATGTCCATGGGTCATATATATGAGTTATTTGGCTTCTCCATTTCCTATACTATTCTTAGCCTCCCCCTGTCTATCTTCTACCTACCATTTATGCTTCTTATTCCCTGTACCTTTTCCCCCTCTCTCCCCACCCACCTTCCTGATGATAACCCTCCATGTGATCTCCATTTCTGTGATTCTGTTCCTGTTCTAGGTGTTTGCTTAGTTTGTTTTTGTTTATTTTTAGATTCAGTTGTTAATAGCTGTGTTTGTTGTCATTTTACTGTTCCTATTTTTGATCTTCTTTTTCTTAGATAAGTTCCTTTAACATTTCATATAATAAGGGCTGGGTGATGATGGACTCCTTGAACTTGACCTTGTCTGGGAAGCACTTCATCTGCCCTTCCATTCTAAATGATAGCTTTGCTGGATAGAGTCATCTTGGATGTAGGTCCTTGCCTTTCATGACTTGGAATACTTCTTGCCAGCCCCTTCTTGCCTGCAAGGTTTCTTTTGAGAAATCAGCTCATAGTCTTATGAGCACTCCTTTGAGGGTAATTGTCTCCTTTTCTCTTGCTGCTTTTAAGATTCTCTCCTTATCTTTCATCTTGGGTAATGTAATTATGATGTGTCTTGGTGTGTGCTTCCTCGGGTCCAACTTCTTTGGGACTTTCTGAGCTTCCTGGACTCCCTGGAAGTCTATTTCCTTTGCCAAATTAGGGAAGTTCTCCTTCATTATTTGTTCAAATAAGTTTTCAATTTCTTGCTCTTCCTCTTCTCCTTCTGGTACCCCTATGATTCGGATGTTGAAACATTTAAAGACGTCCTGGAGGTTCTTAAGCCTCTCTTCATTTTCTTGAATTCTTGTTTCTTCATTGTGTTCTGGTTGAATGTTTCTTCCTTCCTTCCGCTCCAAACCGTTGATTTGAGTCCCGATTTCCTTCCTGTCACTGTTGGTTCCCTGTATATTTTCCTTGATTTCACTTTGCATAGCCTTTACTTTTTCCTCTATTTTGAGGTCACATTCAACCATTTCTGTGAGCATCCTGATTACCAGTGTTTTGAACTGTGCATCTGATAGGTTGGCTATCTCTTCATCGCTTAGTTGTATTTTTGCGGGGGGGGGGTGCTTTGATCTGTTCTTTCATTTGGGCCAATGTTTTTTGTCTCAGCATGCCTGTTATGTCATAAGGGGAGGAGCCTTAGGTATTCACCAGGGAAGGCCATCCCAGGTCGCTGCATTGTGGTGTTGTATGTGAGGGAGGGGTCCCAGAAGGAACAATGCAGCTTGCTCAGCTCTCTGCTGACTTTCAGTCACTTCCTCTGCTACCCACAGGCAAATTGGGCTCTTCTGATGTTGATTCCTAGGTGAATGGATTTGTGTATGTTCTAGGATCCTATAGGTCTCTCCAATGAGCTCTCCTGTGAGGCTGGGAGTTTCTCCCGCTACCACCTCAACCCCCACAGGTGTTTTCAGTCAGAGGTTTTTGAGGCTTTATTCCCTCCCCTCCCCCCCCCCCCCACTGGAACCCTGGGCTGCGAGGTCTCTCTCGTTCCCAAGTTGTTCCTCCCAGTTTATCTGCAGGCAAATGTGGGGCCACACAGTCCACCAGCTGCCACCTTGCCGTGAGTCCTCACCACCCTAGCTGCCCATCCCCGCCCCTCCTATCAGTCTGGATGAGTGTTTCTTCTTTAACTCCTTGGTTGTCAGACTTCTTCTATACAGTTTGATTTTCCAGCAGTTCTGATTGTTTTCTGTTTTTAAATTTGTTGTTGTCCTTCTTCTGGTGGTGCGAGGAAGCACAGCGTATCACTTATGCCTGCATCTCGGCCGGAACCATACGCCAAAAATCTTAATCTCTGATGAGATGGTATTTGGAGGTGAGACCTTTGGGAGGTGATGAGGTCCCTCTTGGTGGGGTTGGTAAAAAGAGGCCAGAGAGCTTGCTCTGCTCTCTGCCAAATGATGAGACAAAGAGATGACCATCACCAGACAAGGCAGGGGCCCTCTGCAGATATCAGATCTGCCACCACTCTGATCTTGGACACAAAATTCCTCTTAGAGTGATACATTTGTTACAACTGATGAATGCATATCAATATAGTGTTATTAACCAGAGTCTACAGTTTCTATTAGGGTTTACTCTGTTTTGCACATTCTATAGATTTTGAAAAACACATAAATGTCATGTCTTCCTGGCCCTAAACCCCCCTTTCCTCCATCTCTTTATAATATGCTTTACTTTTTATGATACATATTAATGTTTTACTTATAAAACTTTGTGGCTCACAAATATTGGAAGCCTGAGAGAAATGTCCTGTATATGCTGGGAATAAATAACAAGGCACTTTAAATAATTATGCATGAAAGTATCACTTCTTAACAGAGACATGCATAAGATATCACATATATCATGTATTAAATGTAGTTATATATGTGCTATATAACTATGTTGCATTCTTTTTTAAAAAAAGATTTTATTTATTTTTAGAGAGAGGGGAAGGGAGGGAGAAAGAGAGGGAGAGAAACATCAATGTGTGGCTGCCTCTCACCCACCCCCTACTGGAGACTTGGCCTGCAATGCAGGCATATGCCTTGACTGGGAATCGAACTGGCGACCCTTTGGTTCACAGACCCACGTTCAATCCACTGAACTATACCAACCAGGGCCTATGTTGCATTCTTAATATACAGAAGGAGAAGGAGAGAGACTCTGTGCCATGTTCCATGTGCTTTACAGATATATACACAATTAATCTCTTCAACAACTCTATGAGGCTGGAAGTACCATCATCTCCATTGTACTGATGAGGAAACCGAGGCACAAAGTGGTTAAGCCACTTTTTCAGGGCACACAGGGAGTATTAGAGACAGGCATGAATGCAGACCTATTTGGGAAGACAAAATAGACAGAAGAATGTGAACCAAATACTTATCTCTGAGAAGAATTAGGATGCGTGGTTTGTGGTTGTTTGTTTTCCGTTTTTTTCTGAAATATACAATTTGTCCAGGACTGAGTCAACAACTTCCTTTTGTAAAGGGCCAGAGGGAGGCCTATGGGTGGGTCAGTCTCTGTTACAAAGCATTTGCAGCTTCAAATACGGCCACAGACCATCCAAATGCATGTGTGCCTGTCTCCTCATGAAGCCTTGTTGATGGACACTGGACACTTGCATTCTGTACCATTTCCACATGTCATGAAAGAATAGTTTTCTTTCCTCTTTTGTCCCCCAACCATAAAAAAAAAAGTCAGAAAAACCACTCTTGGCTCACTGGTTCTGCAGAAGCAGGAGTCGAGCACGGTTTGACCTGGCATCATGCTCAGCAAATGTGGCTTTCAGATCAATAAGCAGCTGGGGGCGTGGGCACGGGCTGAGCCCCTGCTGGCCTCCAGGCCAGCTGGAGGGCATGTGTGGGCAGCTAGCTCTGCCCCTGGGCTTTGGGACAGCGGGGGTGAGCAGAGTCCTGTTTGTTCTGGAAGGGGAACCTTCTCCCTAACTCCGGCCCCATTATGCCCGGACCAGAGCTGTTTCTGAAGATGTCCTTGCTGATCCTCCTTTTCCTGGGTCCGGCGAAGGCCTGCATTTCCCGGGGAGGTAATGCCTGTGCCCATTTTTGGTCTCCCTACCTATCTTCTGACTGGGGGCTGGCTTCCCATAGGGCCTCCTGAAATCTAAGCATATGCCTTCTTGCTTCAGGTTCAGGTATTCCCCTCCCTCTTTCCCTTGGAGGACATGGTAGGGTAGATGGGTCCTGGGCACCATAACCCCCCTCCCTTGTGTCTGCCTCTGGGCTTAATTGTGGACTCAGTGGCTGGCGGGGTTACAAGCCTCACTGTCCTCATTGGGCCAGTGGGTGTCACCAGACTCTCTGGCCCGAAGGCTAGGGCTGCATATCCTCAATGAGCTTATTTCATTGTGGCACAGAGTTGTAGGGAGACCCCAGACCTTTACAACATAAAGACGCCACATGTGGCAGAGTCTTGTCACAAAGCTGAGTCCCTATTTTGCCATTTGCCCTAACAAATGTTTCCTGAGTTCCTGGTTTGTTTTTGTTTCTTTTTTTAAAATATGTTTTATTTATTTATTTTTAAAGAGAGCAAAGAGAACAGAAGGGAGAGAGAGAAGGAGAGAAACATCCATGGTAGGTGCCTCTCAAGCGCCCCCTACTGGGAGCCAGGCCCACCACCCGGACATGTGCCCTGACTAGGAATTGAACCAGCGACCCTTTGGTTTGCAGGCCAGCACTCAATCCACTGAGCTACACTGGCCAGGGCGGAGTTTTTTCCCCCTGTGTGTGTAATCTAAGAATTCAGTGAGTGAAATAGACAGATGAGTCCCATTGTCATAGAATTCTCAAGTTACACAAATAGACACATCCTAGTGTGGCGATTCAGAGAAGGCATCTCTGCATTTGAAGCAGGAGCTGGACTATGTAGGAGCAGGCAAGGTAGAGGGAGGGGAGATGATTCTGGGTGCAAAGGTCCTGGGCGAGGAAGGCGCTGGGTCTCTCCGTGGGTCTGGGAGAAGGCAGGTATCTGGGGAGCAGTGTATGGTGTGAGGGAGGGTCCTGGTGGGTGAGGACTTTACAAGGAAGAACAGACAAGGAAGTAGGAACCAGAACACACAGGTTTTTTTTTTTGAGGGTCATATTCAGGATGTGGATATGGTAGGCCGCTTTTAAAAGGTCTTCAACAAGGGAATGAGATATTTAGGGATGAGTGTGTGTGTGTGTGTTTGGTTAAGCAATTAGTCTTCAGGTGAAGAAGAGATTAGGCAGAACCCAGAGTAGGAGCAAAGACACCTGTTAGGAGATTGCTGCATTCAGGTGGGGGTATGTGGGAGGTTGTGAGGCTTTTAGGAGCAAGAGTTTATGGGACTGAGTGATGGACCAGGTGCGTGAGGTTAGTGACGGATGAGTGAAGAAAGACTCTCATCGATTTTTTTTTTTTTTTTTGCAACTGAATGATCAAAGTTCCCCTTAACTGAGATGAGAAAGTTCTGTACAGCAATTAAGATTTACACTTTATTGGGCCCTGGCCAGGTAACTCAGTTGCTTAGAGCAGCATCCCCACACACCAAGGTTGTGGGGTCGATCCCTAGTCAGGGCACATACAAGAATCAACTGATGAATGCATTAAAAAGTGGAAAAGCAAATCTCTCTCTCTCTCTTCTCTCTCTATAAAATCAATAAATAATCTTTAAAAAACATTTACTTTGAAGTCATTTTAGACTTACAGAAAAGTCACAAAAGATGTCCAACTTCACAACTTCCCTTGATGTTGCCACCTCACCTGACCGTCCCACAGCGCTCAAAAGCAAGACCTTAATACCAGCACAAAAAAATACTAACTTAAATTACAGACCTTATTCACGGCACTAGCTCTGCACAAATGTCCTTTTTCTATTTGAGGACCCCGTTGAGGACCCCACATGGGGCTGTCATTGTACCTCCTTACTCGTGAGATTTCGTCTTGGAACTTGTGACAGAAGTTGGTCCATCTTTCACAACCTCAACACATTTGAAGAACCCTGGTCAGATATTCTGCAGAGTGTCCCTCGTGTTGAGGTTATCTGAAGTGGTCTTGTGATTATATTGAGATTATGCTTTTGTGGGGGGACAAGAATACCACAGCAGTGGTGCCATGCTCTTCTGCGCACATTTTGCCAGGGACTACACAACGTTGGTGTGTCCTGTCACCTGTGATGTTGACTTTGATTGCTTGGTGAAGGTGGTGTCTGCCAGGGGTCCCCACTGTCCAGATACTCTTCTCCCTGTGTAATGAACAGGTATCCTAGGGGAGACAATTGGACACTATGCAAATATTCTCCTCAAATGTTTGTCCACTAATTTCTCATTTCTCCTCAAACATTTGCCCACTAATCTCAGCATCCATCTGTGGATCTTGCCTGCAAAAAATGATTACTGTGGTATTCACACAATGGTGATATTTCTATTTCTATGTGCATTAATTGAAATTTTTCTGTAAGAACTGAAACATCTTCCTCATCTATTTATTCAAATATTTGTTTATATCAACATGAACTCATGAATATTTATTTTGTTAAAAAATAACATTATTTTTATTTTTTAAAAAGATTTTATTTATTTATTTTTTTAGACAGAAGGGAAGGGAGGGAGAAAGAGAGGGAGAGAAACATCAATATGTGGTTGCCTCTCATGCGCCCTCTACTGGGGACCTAGCCTGCAACCCAGGCATGTGCCCTGACTGGGAATAGAACCAGCAACCCCTTGATTCACAGACCTGTGGTCTATCCATTGAGCTACACCAGCCAGGGCAAATAACATTATTTTTAATGCGTGGGAGAGTGATGACCACAAATTCTCCTTTGGAGATGCTAAGTTCGAAGAGCCTATACAATGTTCAAGGCATCTGTAGGTCACAGATTCCAGGAGAGCAAAGCTTGAGATGTCTTCTTTACTCTTTCCTATACCAGCATCTCTTTCCCCAGCCTGTCTTGCAAATGCCTACAGAGTAGGGGATGAATTTCATTCTTTGCATCCCCAGCAAAAGCATACACCAATGGCCAGAGTATGTACCAAATAAATGTTGGTTGGGTGGAGAATGGATGGAGGGATGAATGATTGATGGATAGATGGATGGATAGAAGGAATGATGGATAGATGGATGGATAGAAGGAATGATGGATGGATGAATGATGAATGGATGATGGATGGGTACATAAATGATGGATGATGGCCCTGGCTGGTGTGGCTCAGTGGATTGAGCACTGGCCAGTGAACCAAACAGTCACCGGTTTGATTCCCAGTCAGGGCACATGCCTGGGTTGCAGGCTAAGTCCCCAATATGGGACACAGGAGAAACAACCACACATTGATGTTTCTCTCCTTCTCTTTCTCCTTCCTTTGCCCTCTCTCTAAAAATAAATAAATAAAAATGATGAAGGATGGATGATTGATAGATAGATAAATGATAATGGATGAGTGGGTGGATGGAAAATGGACGCATGAATCTATGGATAAACCCAAGTGGCTTCATTGATACCAACAGTGGGTGGGTTATCTGGTCTCCAGTGACATTTCCAGCTCTGGTGTCCCTGGTCATTGCAGTGATTTGAGTCTAATTCTGAATTCTCTCCCCGCTCCCTGCTTCCTGCTCCTGTTGGGATCCCGACGGCCAATGCCTTTGCTTCCAGCTGCAATTGAAGAAAAAAGTAAGAACTGTGGAAACCCCACATTTGCATTCCAGTAGGTAGCTCCTTTCAGATTCCTTCAACTATTCAGACCACTCAGGGAATTCTGGGGAAAGTGGGACCTAGATCGGATGCACAGGCTTTGTCTTGGGGGCAAGGCATGGTTAGTAGTTTTACATGGTGATAACTTCATGAAAATGGCCTCCTGTGAAATCCCTCCCCATACCACCAAAAGGAGATAAATGAAGGAATAAAAAATGCATATGGAAGTTAACTGAGGTGGATAACACTAGTATTAATCCTACTTTCCTTGTTGCTTTTTTTTTTTTTCCATGTCGATTCTCTGATTCCTGGCTCTGTTGTCCCTTCCAGTGAAATGTAAGTCCTGTCTCCTCACTATATGAACAGGGAGCCTTTCCACCCAGAGAAGGAAGGGGCAAAAGGGAGAGGCAAAACTGCTGACTACCGCCTTCAACCTGGGCAGATGCAGAGACATGCTCTCAATTTTACCTGGGCTCTGAAGTCAGAATCTGCAGATCCCCGAGGGTGGGGTTGGGGGTAGGGGGACGGGACAGGACAGGACGGAAACTGGATGGACTTCAGGGAGGTCAACAAGCCTCTGTACCTATGTGTAAAGTTGGGTGTGAGAGAGGGAACCTGAGTAGTTTCAATGTAGTATGAATTACATTGCTTTGACCAGATATTTCAGTAGTATGAGTGACCATCTGCTCTAAAATGTACAACTGGATTGTGTATGTTCATTGGTGGATTTTAGATGAGGAAATGTGGTGCAGAGTGGGTAAACTTCCCTGTTTTGCAAGTACTAACCATCCTGATGTCTAGCTGAGAAATGGAGATGCTGATTGGATGATATGGAGATTCTCCTTCTGCCAACTTCCCAAAAACTCAGGGGGAGGGAGGAAGATTTGGATACCATAGGCAACTGGTATCCCCGGGGTTTCTTGACTTCTGGGATAAAGGTGTCTCCAGAGGGATCCAGGGCTCATAGAATGGGTCTCACAGCTTCACACTCTGGTCCCCCATCCTATTTTGGGGCCCATGGGGTGCAGTGAGGTCAAGGGTGACTTAATTCATTTTGTTTTCTCTGAACCTTTACTGGGAAAATGATCCCCATCGGCCCGCTCTGCCCGGCTGGTTGCATGTCAACAGTGCTGAAAGGTGAGCCTTGGTCCATCTCTCTTCCTTTCTGCAATGACTGCCCTTGTCCAACAGGAGAACTTTCTGATGACCTTCATTGGGTCTTTCTTCTCTAGGAACCAGTTGAGTGGAGAAGAAACCACAGCTATGTGGTTGGGTTTGCAAGTTGGGGAGAAAGGAGCCTAAGTGTGAGGAAGTAAGATAACATCTGGTAGAAAGGGCTCAGCGCCTCTTTTGACAGAGCCCAAGTTTGCCCCTTCTTAGCTGGACAACCTTGGAGAAATCACTTCACCTCTCGGTGCCTCCTGCATACAATTAAATGCAACCACAGATGTGAAATCCTCTTCAACTCAACCTAAGAAAACCAGGGTCCAGTAGTTCTTCCTGCTTCCATCTCGCCCCCTACATACGTGCCCACAATCCATACTACTGAAGAGGTGCTATTATTGTTATCACTATGATTATTATTTGCATCATGTTACTACTTCTAACAGTTACTGAATGTTTACCTCGAGCCAGGAATTACCTTCCTTCATGATTGGCACAGTTCCAAATGGAAGATAATGTCCTCATTTTAAGAGGCGTGGAGAGTTCAGTGAGCAGCCCAAGATCACCCAGTTGAGTAAAATATATCACTTAGATAGCAACCGTTTCTTT
Source organism: Macrotus californicus (assembly GCA_007922815.1). Classification (NCBI taxonomy): domain Eukaryota; kingdom Metazoa; phylum Chordata; class Mammalia; order Chiroptera; family Phyllostomidae; genus Macrotus; species Macrotus californicus. The sequence goes on from VMDR010001013.1 coordinate 18,334, forward strand.
CCAAACACTTATATTTCTGACAATATTAGGCGTTTGCTTACCTGATGACTTGAACTGATATGGAAGATGATTTTGTGAAATACATACCTACAGAAGTTTCCACTAACAAATTTAGTAGAGTTTCTCAGTATGTACAGACCCCCACCCCAGCCTCATAATGGGTGATAATAGTCTCATTGTGTGGCTGGGAACACCGAAAGCTGATAGAGGGAGTTGGAGAGGTCTGATGTGAATTCTTGTACTTTCACTCCACAGCTGGGTGTTTCTGCAAATTACGTAACTTCACAGATTTCCACTATTGTCATCAGCAACATGGGGACCATTCTCTGATCTGAGAGAGAGAAGTAAAGTTTGACACCTTTTTCTAGAGTCAGGGAAGGATACCTGTATTTTGCCATGTAAAATGCGCACGTTTTTTGCCCAGATTTCTGAGGGGGAAATAAGGATGTGCATTATACACCGCAAAACACAGGACTTTCTTCCTTTCTTCCTAACATGTCTGAAGAATGGCTCCTGACATTTCCCACTTACGCTGTCTCTGAAATAAAGTGCAAAGAGACTCTCAAAAATAATGAGCTAGTGTGGACTCTATTTTGCAACCTGTTTCCAGCACCTGGCATCTGATCTTGTTTTTGTTTTTCTACTTATGGCTTCATCCCACCACTCTGTACCATGCCCATGACCTTGAACTCTGTGTTGACTCTTCTTCTGGATGGGCTGCTTTCAGGAATCCTAGGTAAGTATCTTGCCACATTCATGGCGCCCCTGGACTGTAAACGTTGCTAGGAAACCTTGAACCAGAGTTTCTGAGCATCTAATATATGCCTGGATTCATGCTTGGGGGATGGGGATCCATGTTTGGGTGATGGAAACCCAGAGATGGATCAGATAGGCTTGCCATTTAGGAATTTGGAGGCTGGTGGAGAACAGAGGCAAATAAACACATTAAATTTGATTAGAGACAAGTGATACCTGCTAGTGGTGATGAGGCTAGGAAGAGAGACAGTGGGAATATTGAGGGTACCCTAAAATATTCCTGAGGCATATAGCCATCTTCCCAAAGAAGAGAGTTTCTAATGTCTGAGGATCTGAGGAAATTTATTGACTGGGAATATTTCTTTCTGGTGCATTAACACATCACTGGTATGTCTTCTTCCTTAGGTATGATGGGCAGGTTGTCAGTGGATGGTAAGTGTGAGGACTTTTTTTTCTTCTGGTGTTTCTTTCCTCCTGTCCCCAAGAGAATGCTGACTCATGGAGTCAGTTATCTTTTTCTGGTTTATTTGAAATAATTATTGTTTTGTTGATTCATCTTTGGGAGAACCATTCTGACAGTATCCAATCACATTCTGTGACTTTGAGTTTTGAGGTAATAGAAATCTTTATTAGTGTATAGCATTAGAGCTAGAATTTCACCTACTTACTTTTTTAAAAAGATGTATTTATTTATTTATTTATAGACAGAGGGGAAAGGAGGAAGAAAGAGAGGAAGAGAAACATCAATGTGTGGTTGCCTCTTGTGCGCCCCCCACCGGGCATGTGTCCTGACTGGGAATCGAACCAGCAACCCTTTGGCTCACGGGCAGGCACTCAATCCACTGAGCCACACCAACCAGGGTTGTTGTTTTTTTTTTTAATATGTTTTGAATTTTACCTACTTATTACACTGCAATTTTTTAAGTTCTAAAAATAGTACAGACACATGAAAAAAGTTGAGGGAACATAAAACAAAAGCCAAAATCTTGCCAGTTCTACTGTCTAGAAACAGCCACCATTACGGTCTCTTACTTTTTTTTAGTTTTTAAAAATTTATTTCTTGATGAGGAGGAGAGATTTGGTTTTCCACTCATTTATCTCATTTATGCATTCATTGGTTGATTCTTGTATGTGCCCAGACCAGGGATTGAACCCACAACACTGGTGTACTGGAATGCCTCTCTAACAAGCTGAGCTACCCAGAGAGGTCTTGTGCATTTTTGCAAGAAATATTCATGCATATATATGTGTATCCTCAACCTCGTGAGTTAAAAATATTATGCATATCAGCAGCAATAGAACTTTACCTCTTTCTTTGAAATACCTGAGCCATATTTCATTCATAGTCATATAAGTTAATGTCTCCTACTCATGGACATTTTTTTTTTTCCTCTGGTATATTTTGATTTCTGTTCATTTTTGTGCCATTGCAAACAATGCTACAACCAACATCCTTGTGCAATTGTTGCTTTCCTTATCTTTGTTTACACACAGCTGCAAGATGAATTTCCAGAAGGAAGGTAGCTGGAAGGCATTTTAAATTTAGACAGAAGTCAACAAATTTATACTCCCATCACCATAGGGTATTAACTAACTTCTTTTTTTTTAATTTTTAATATATTTTATTGATTATGCTATTAGTTGTCCCATCCTCCCCCCACCCTGCACACCCCTTCCCCCCTACACTCCCCCTCTTTAGTTCATGTCCATGGGTCATATATAAAAGTTCTTTGGCTTCCACATTTCCTATACTATTCTTAACCTCCCCCTGTCTATCTTCTACCTACCATTTATGCTTCTTATTCCTTGTACCTTTCCCCCCTCTCTCCCCACCCACTCCCCTGATGAGAACCCTCCCTGTGATCTCCATTTCTGTGATTCTGTTCCTGTTCTCATTGTTTAACTTCTTGTTTTTGACACTGAGAGGGCTGAAAAAAGTGGGTCCTCATTCTCCAAAGACAGATTTAACTGCAATAAGTATTCCTGACACATCTATGTAGTACCAGTGCTATCCTTTATATACATATTTTTTATCCTCACCCAAGGACTTTTTCTCTTTGCTTTTTTATTTTTAGATAGAGAGGGGAAGGGAGAGAAACATCAATGTGAGAGAGAAGCATGATCGTTTGCCTCCCGTATCCACCCAGACTGGGGATTGTACATGCCCTGATTGGGGATTGAACTCATAATCTTTTGGTTATGGGACGATATTCCAACCAACTGAGCCACACCGGCCAGGGCTATATTTTTCTTTAAATGGACTCAGTTTTTACTTAGATAAGCTCGAAAAGGAAACTCTACACCATCTGAGTAAGTGGAAAGCCAGCCTTGTTTGCTATAAGCAGAAGACAACTGAAAAAACCAGTATAGTGTAAATGAAATGCTACTAAACTATAACCTGATGCTGTTTCCTGCTTCTGGAAGCTGTTCTCTCCCTTTGGTAGAAAGGATGATTCGAGAGCAGTGGACAGATGTCATAGACCAGCTAGTGTCATTTGGAGACACGGGCTCTGGTGGAACGAGAATTGTAAAAGGACTTTACAACCTGGAGTTTCAACCCAGCTCCTTTTTATTTTTATTTTTGCTAGTGTATGTGACCAGGGGAAGGTCTGTTTTTCCCCCTTAAAAATAGGACTAGTAATGTGCCCTATCTGGGTGATTATGACATTAAGATAAAATATATTTTAAAAAAACTCAGGTACTAGGAAGCTGGTTAAAATTGGTTTAATTCCCCCCACCACAATCCCATGGATTCTGGAATTCAAAGCCCCCTTCATGGTTCCTGCTACTTCTGAGATAACAGTTTCTAAGTTCTCTCTACCTTGGGTTGTCTGTGTTCTCGTCAACCTGGAAGCATCCCTCTCCTTCACTGGTTTCCATGAGAAATCGGCTTATCTTTACAATTGATCAGTTTGGATGAAAATCGGAGCCTCCAGAGCAGTCGTTGAGAGGATGAATTTTTCCATCTCCGCAGCTCAGCTCCCTCTCGCTCTCCGCTCCCTCCTCCCACGGGGCCTGGGGAGCCCCCGATCTTTCTCCTAATGAGCCACACCATTCAGCACTCCCTCAGGCTGTCCCTCAAAGAATCCAGGACCTCACCCATAAACACCCACCCTCTGACAACCAGGGCCTCCTTCCTCGGAAGGCCACTGGACTTGATAAAAAGCAAAATGTGCTCCTTATTCCCCACGTAAAATGGCTAGAAAGCCAAAGATGCATGGAATAGAGCCACGATTGGGCTTAATAATCTTAAACGTTAATACCCACACCCTGGAGCAGAGGTGAAGGAGGTGAGAGCCCGGGGCTCAGTGGGTGGAGCAAATTAGGAACTCCCATGCAAATAAGGAACTGAGTCCCAGAAAGAAACGGCCCCGGAGGCAAAGAGCAACGGCACAGAAAGGTTATAAAGCATCTTCAAAACTCGAGTGTGTTTTCAGGCCTTTGCTGGTATTGTTTTCTATAATTCTCAGACCTCCCTTTCCAAGACAGGTCCGTGATCTTTTAATCTAGGGTGACCCCGTTGGCCCAGGACATTCCTGGATTTGAAACTGGAAAAGCCAGCGTTTCTGCTGCATGTCACCTACCAGACCCAATAAGCAGAGACAGGGATTGAATCTTTATGGGCAGTTTATTCAGATGGCAGGCGATCTGAGAAGACGGCAGGTTAGTACCCTTACGGACCGTCTTACATTTCCTCTCTAGCTGGCCTTTTATTACAGAGAACCAAGTGCAGTGAAGGGTTTTGAAATTCAGGGAACATTAGATTTAAAAACTGCAGTCTTCTCGCCCTGGGCTGTTAGCTGTCCCCACCCCCTCTGCTGCCCGGGCCTACCCAGTTTCCTCCGCCACCCCCCACCTCCCCCCTGCCCCAGGCGGTTGTCTGTCTCTCCCAGGTACACAACTGGCTGGATGTCTCCAGCTGCGCTGCAGACGATGGTCTTTAGTTGCGCCCCAGGCGGTGGTCTTTAGCTGCGCCCCAGGAGGTCGGCTGTCTCTCCCGGGAGTGTCGAGCCCTACGGGCAGTTCCTGAAACAAGAGCTTTAACATATGCATTACCTACTAGGCGTATGAACTATTTACCTTCAACTAAAAAGTTTCCAACTCTTGAGTTCCTTTATCAGTTTTAGCATGAAAACCCTCTCATCTCGAGAACACCTTCTATCCCTGGGGAAGCCAAGATGATTGATTGGTCATCCTATTATCAGTCCTTTTATTGGGGGGGGGGGCAGGGAAACTGAGGCACAAAGAGGCGGAATAAGTTTCTGAAGGTCACTAAACTACTAAGCGACAGAGCTGGAAGTATTTCCCCCACCCCATACTGTCCATAGTCTGAAGTCTTTAAAATTACTAACATGAGCCCTGGCTGGTGCAGCTCAGTGGATTGAGCACTGGCCTGAGACTCAAGAGTTCACTGGTTCCATTCCCAGTCAGGGCACATGTCTGGGTTGTGGGCTAGGTTCCCCAGTAGGGGTCTTGCGAAAGGCAGCCACACATTGACGTTTTCCTCCCTCTCTCCTTTCCTTCCTCTCTCTCTAAAAACAATTAAATAAAATCTTTAAAAAAAAATACCGACATGCTTCTGCATCCTCTAGCTCTGGTTGCTCCCATGCCACAGTAATCTACCATTGCTCCCCACAGAGGGTCTCTCTTGATCCTCCAAAGCTGGGGACCAAAGCCTTCCCACACAACACCATGCCTACGTTCTTCCCTCCCACCTTGAGGCGCCTTTTTCTCTCCCCTTCCTGATGTCTTCACCTGGCTAAGCCCTACTCATCCGCCAGGTCTCAGACCCAGCAACGAATTCTCCAAGAAGCCTTCCCTTGCACCCCTAAAAGCTCAGCAACCATCACCCCCTTATAGGTGCTCACTGTATCTCGCAGGTGTACCCAAAAACAGCATCCCACCTGTACACTCCATTTATGACTCCTATTGGTTGCGCCGCTGACTAGACTCAGCTCACTGATGCTTTCTGAACATAGGGACTGTGCCCACTTATGTTTGTTAGAGAGAAAGGCTGACTGCATGATGGAGTTGGAGTCTTCTCTGCCCCCTCTCTGGTAGCGTTTCTGCCTCTGCTCTCCTCTGATGGGTCACGGGTGCTTCCTCGGTGGGGTCTAGGATCCTCATCTAATGCCGATTTCTCTCTCTGCTCTGCACCCTCACTGGAACCCGGCTGCCTGCGTTCTCACCTGCAGATAAGTCAGAAGAAGAAAGTAAGTACTGTGAAGTCCCAACTGTGTGTTTTTGAGGTTGCCTTCTTGGAAGCCCTTCTGGGCTAGGAAACTCCTTAAAATTTCTGGAGAAGGGCCCTGGCATTTTTTTACTGATTGGTTTTAGAGAGGAAGGGAGGGGAGAGGGAGAGAGAGAGAGAGAGAGAGACATTAATTTGTTGTTCCATGTATTTATATATCCATTAGTTGAGTCTTGTATGTGCCCTGATTGGCCATGAACCCACAACCTGGGCTATCGGTGTGATGCTCTAACCAACTGAGCTACCTGGCCAGGGTCATGACATTTAGACATTGACCTGGGGTCAGGGGCAAAATCAGTGCATGCAGATTCCACTAAAAAATGAGGCTGTGGAGGAAGGGTAGGGAAGGGAGACCTGGTATAGAGTGACTGCCAATTTCTGTGGTGTAAATACTTGAACTCTGGCTGATTGCAACCTGCTAATGGCTTCACAGCTGTCTTGCAAAATTTGTAAATATATAACCATTTTGGGGGGAGCCAGCTCCAGCATAGGGGTGCTGTGGACCAAGAAGGTTAGAGTTAGGATTCCCCTCAATCTCCAATCTTCTTTCTTATGTCCCACTCCTGTTCTCCCCTCGAGATGGAGAGGCAGTGATTCAATGGTACCCACCTGTTTTGGGTCATTAGTTGCATCTTCTAAATAAACTCTTCCCCCACATCTGCCATGATTATATAAATCTCCCTTCTTTCATTTATAAAGCAAGATAACGATGTCCTTATTATTTTAAGATAGCTTCCCTATGACTGATAGAAAGATACATATTTTCAAAAGTACAAAAATGTGAGTGCATGAAAAAAAAAGAAATCTGAGGAAGTAAGGTTGATAGTCCAGTTAACAGTGTTGGGCCAAGGTCAACTTACTGGGTTTTTATTTATGATTTTATTTACTTATTTTTAGAGAGAGGGGAAGGGAGGGAGAAAGAGAGAAAGAAACATCAATGTCACAGACATCAGTGGGTTGTCTCTCATATGCACGCTGACCAGGGACCAAACGCACAACCCAGGCATCTGTCCTGACTGGGAATAGAACTGGTGACCTTTCACTTTGGGGGCCAACACCCAACCCACTGAGCCACACTGGTGAGGGCAATTTCCTGCTTTTGATAATGTGCTATGGTTGTGTAAGATGCCATCCCTAAGGGGAAGCTGGACAATGGGTACATAAGACCCCTCCGTGCTGTTTTTGTAGCATTTTGTGAGCCTAAAATTACTACACAATGAAAACAATAATCTTAAGACTCTTTAGTGAAGGAATAATGGAATGTCCTGGGGGTGTTAATGCTGACCCTACTCTCTTGCTCACTCTCTTCCATATGGTCTCCCTGACTTCTGGCTCTGCTGCTCCCTCCAGTGAAAAGTAAGTTATTTCTTTTTTTCTTTTTTTTTTTTTTATGGATAACTTGGTTGCTGGAAAGAAGAGAAAATAAGAGAGGGAAGGGGATCTTTGGGTTCTTCTCCATTTAAGACCCTCTGCTAAGGGAGACTCCATCCACTGTCCCCATCTCTGAAGGAGGATCAGGAGGAGCCGTGGGGGTCCACCTGCCCCCTGATAGGGCATCACCCTGAGACTCGGGAGAGTGTTTTGGGGATGCGGGTGGCTTCTAGGCAGCAGGCATGGTGGGGTAGGTGAGCACAGAAGCATATATGGTCTCCAGACTTTATTGGATTCTCGAAAGCCCAGGACCACTGCTCCAGAATACAAGACATACTGAGTTGCATGTGTTCGTTGGGACAGCTACTGAATAAGGAAAATGCAGGAGGTGCAACTCTTTCCTCGGATTTTCTCCCTTCTGACCCCTCAAGAGAAAAATGAGATAAAAGAGGGTCTAGGGGATCTAACCTCTGGGTTAATAATCGTCCTAACTTCTAGGGGGTGAATCCTCAAGGAAACTGGGTACCTGAAATCGTGGCTACCTGGATAAATGTGTCTCCAAAGGGGAACGAGTCTAGTAGAAGCATCTAAAGTCACCCACCCTGGGCCCCCCAGCCCATCCCATGAATTCTGGGAGCCACTCTCTCTTCCCTAGTGTGTGAGAGTCCCTTTTGAGAACCAGCAGGGTGGGACACACTAGGAAGGAGCCATTAACACCTTTGTCTTCTTCTCATCCCTGTTTCTGGTGCTGCCAACGACTCCTACTGGATTTTCTCTTCCTTGCTGCTCACATCTCAACAGTACTGAAACGTAAGACTCTCGCTCCACATTCCTGCCCCTCCCTCTTTAGACATGTTCACTTTCTTTCTTTCCTTTAAAAGGTTTTGTTTATTTATGTTTTTAAAGATGTTCTTTTTAGAGAGAGTGTAAGGGAGGGAGACAGAGAGGAAGAGAAAGATTGATAGAGAGGAAGAGAAAGATTGATCAGTTGCCTCTTGCACACCCCCTACTGGGGACCTGGCCCACAACCCAGACAGGTGCCCAGACTGGGAATTGAACTGGGAACCTTTTGTTTTGCAGGAGGACACCCAATGCACCGAGCCACACCAGTCAGGGCGGCAGGTTCTCTTTCTTATGTCTGCTCTAAAGTCCATTGCTAGTCCTAGATATCTCTCAGAGAATTTCTTTTAGCCCAGGGATTGGAAAAAAATGCATTACCTTCCCCTTCAAAGAAGGGAGGTGCCTTAGGAGAACCAATCCCCTCCTCAAGGGACGTGGACAATGCTGTCATGAGGATGGTGATGACCACCACAAAAAATTGCTAAAAGTTTCTTAGGCGCCAGGCCCCAAAATCAGAGCCTTTAATGTATTATGTTATGTGTTCCCCCCAAACTTCTGCATGAGGTAGGCATTATCCATCTGACATGTGTAGGTGCCCACGACACAGTGACAGAGTACATTGAGGGAGGTAGCTGCCTTCCCATCTAACCCCAATTCAACACAAGTCCTTTAAGCCATTTGACCCCCCCACCTCTGACCTACACAGTGAGGCTTCTCTTGTCCCTGCTCATCCTGTTCCCTGCCATAAGCCCTAACTGCTTCACCACCACCCACCTGGGCTCTTTTCTCATTGGCTCCCAATCTCCCGCCTTCTAACCTTGTGATTTTCCCTCTTACTTACGGTCTCATCTCTCATGGTCTCTTCAACTCAACACTCTGGACTTTGCGAACCGGACCGTGGTCTTGCCTCCTGGACCACACTTCCTTCTGGATGGGCGGTGTCAGAGATTCTGGGTAACTGTCTCACTCCATTTACAACCTGGGACTTTTGGTGGAAATCTTGTCTGGCAAAAATATTCTTTAACACTTAGTATGTTCCAGGACCATGGAGGGTGGTGGAAACCTGAAAGATGAATCTGGTGATCTCATACCTCTGCATAAACTCATAGTCTGGTGGGGGAGACAGATAGTCATAATTAATATGAATTGAATGTCTTCAGGGAGGGGCAATGAGAAAAGATGAATGGTAGCTTGGGATGAGCTTGTTGAATCTGTCAGTCTGGGGGCATTTAGCATTGTTTGTATGTTGTCTTCCATAGGTTTGCTGAGCCTGCAGGTATTAAGCGGTAAGTGGTGACTATGGTATTTGGCCTCACTGTTTGTTTTTGGTTCCATACATAGAAATAGAGAGTTATTACTTTTTTTTTTTAATGTTGGAAGAGCATTTAGGTATCATGAAATGTCATACTTTCTGTCACCACCATTATCAACAGCATCATAAATGTGTAACATTTTTCATTCATCTAACAAGAAACGCTAATAAACATTAGCTGACTTGTCTAAGTCCTATTCTAGGCATTGGAGATATAGAAAGGAACAGAACAGACAAAAATCTGTGCCCAAGTGAAACTAATGAGAGGAGAAAGAAGAAAAATAAGGAAGTAGTTTAAATCTGTTGGATGTTGAAAAGTCCTACAAAGATAGTAGGGTAGGGGAGAGGGAACTGCATCATGGGAGAGGTTGAAATGTTTTTAAAGGGTGATCAGGGAAAGTGGCATCTCCGCAAAGACTTGAAGGAGGTGAGGGAGCCAGTCATGTGTACGACTGGGCTAAGGGTGTTCCAGGCGGAGGGAACAGCATGTGCAAAGACCATGAGGAGAGTGCTGGGATCCGGGACAGCAAGGAGGCTCAATGTGTTCCTTTCTCACGTGAGGCACTTAGAAGCACTGTTTATAGTTGGGTCTCCATCCATTTCATAGTTCATTGATGGTTTCTCTTTTCTTTTCTCTTCTCCTCCTCTCCTTTCCCTTCCCTTCCCTTCCTCCCTCCTTTTCTCTCTTTCCTCCTCTTTGTCTTCTTATTCTTGTTCTTGTTCTTCCTGCCCTTCTTCTTGTTCCTCTTCTCTTTATCATCATCATCATCATCATTTTTCCTGCCCTCTTCCCCCCGCTCCTTTTTCTTCTGCCTCCTCTATTTTCAGAAGAAACAAATGACTGCAATGAAGAAGGTGAGTGCATGGAATCTGGACAGTGAATCCTCCAGCCTGGGTTACAACAAAGCCTTGAGAGGACCTCAAGGTAGACAAGATCAGGGCTGCAGTGCCTGAGAAGTCCTTTCAAAGGGCATCCAAAGCCTTCAGACCACCCTGGCCCCTTTTTATTGATCACTAGTATCAAGGTGACCCAACATACTAAGGTATGAGTGGAAGACATTTTTGTTTTTCCCAGTTGCTTCCTTCTGAGTATTGACCCTGGACCCCTCTCTGGAAATTACCAGACAGGTCCTGGATGGCAGGACTGTTTGGCTGAAAAGCAAGAGAAAGGACAGCAGAGAATCCAAGCAAGCCTCTAGGTGACCAGATATTAGAGATTAAGCACTTTTATTTTACTTATTTATTTTTCAATTACTTTATTGTTCATTTACAGTTGTCTGCATTTCCCCTCCACCACTCCCCCTGGCACCCCAGCCAAACCTTCCTCCCTCCCTTGCTTCTACCCAAGCAAGATTCTACCCTTGCTTCTACCCACTTTTAAACAGCTGGGATTATTCAGTTCACAAAAAATAGATGAATAGTTTCACCAGAGAATTATACTTTGTTTAAAAAGGTAATCAAATGGAAATTCTAGAATTGAAAACATATGACTTAGAGGAAGAATTCAGGCATTGGACTTAATCACCAACAGAGAGGGTGATTACTGAGCTAGAAAGCAGGAGAGACCATTCAAATAAAGCACAATAGACAAAAGTATGGAAAATACAGAAAAGAGCACAAAAAGATATGTGATACCCAGTGAACAGTTGTGACGAATATAAAGTTAAAATTTCAGAAGAAGAGGCAAGAGAAAATAAAGCTGAATTAATTTCTGAAGAGTTAATGGCTAAGAATATGCCATATGGATAAAAATAACCATCAAGCAACAGATTTTGAAAGTTCTGAGAACCCCAAGGGCAAATGTGTATTTAAAAAATCACTTCTAGGAACACTGCCACAAAATAGTTGAAAGCCACAAAGACAAAATGTTAACCCTACCCAACACAAAAAAGGACTGAATTCATTTCCTAGGGTTGCCATAACAAGTTATCATAAACTGAGTGGCTTAAAAGAACAGAAATTTATTTTCTTGCCGTCTGGAGCCTGGAAACCTGAAATGATGGTATTGGCTGGACCATATCATATTATCTCTGAAGATTCCAGGGAAGAACGTTTTCTTGCCTTTTCTGAGTTTCTCGTGTTTGCCAGCAGATCTTGACATTCCTTGCTGAAGATGCCTCACTCCCATCTCTGCCTCCATCCCATGGCATTCCCCATAGATATATGACAAGAAAATAATAAAAATTATATCACAAAAGTGCATCTTTGAGCTGCTTGCTAAAAGCAAGTGGGCATGAGCCTTCCAGCATTAGACAAAGTAGATTCTAAGTCAAGAAGTATTCCTAGAGATGAAAACAGACTATTGAAATTGATAAAGGGGTTAATTCACCAGGAAAATAGACCAGTTCTAAATCTGTTTTCACACAGTGGCATATTTTTTTACGTAAATAAAAATTGACAAAACTAAAATAAATAGACAAACCTGTGATTATAGTGGAAAACTTGAACATCTTTCTCAAGGAGATAAAATTTAATAAGAATATAGAAGATTTAAACAACAATTAACAAAATTATACAAGTTTCAGGTATACCCCAATACATTCAATAAAAGTTTAAAAGATTAAAAAATAAAATAAGCAACAACTAACACACACGGCCTAGTTGACATATATAGAACTCTGAACACAATGTTGACAGAATACAGAGTATTTTCAAATGGACATGAAATTTTTATTTATTTGTTATTTTTAAAGATTTTATTTATTTTTAGAGAGGGGAAGGGAGGGAGAAAGACAGGGAGAGAAAGATCAATGTGTGGTTGCCTCTGGAGCGCCCTGGCCCTCAACCCAGGCATGTGGCTTCTCTGGGAATCAAACCAGTGACCCTTTGGTTTGTGGGCTGGCGCTCAATCCACTTAGCCACACCAGCCAGGGCTGGACATGAAATTTTTTTAAAAAATTAATGTATTGGGGTAACATTGGTTGATAATATTTATAAATTTCAGATGTACAATTTTGTATTATAACATCTGTATACCCCATTGTATATTCACCACCTGAAGTCTAGTGTCCTTCTGTTGTCATATATTTGACCCCCTTTACCCTCTTCGTCCATACCCCACCCCCTTTCCTCTCTGGTAAACACATACTGTTGTCTGTGTCTGAGTTTGCTAGACATGGGATTTTTGTCTTACCAAGGGTGGGTATTTGTTGGTTCATAAAGTAAACCTCAATCAATTTCAGATTGAAGTCAAGAGTATCTCTCTGAGTAAAATGGAATCAGGCTATAAATCAATAACGAAAGTATAAAATAAAAGAATAATAGAAAACAACAATAAAAGAAAATAAAAACTTACAGATTAATAGATATACTTCTAAATAGCCTATGAACCAAAGGAGAAATCATAAAAACAACTAGAATTTTGAATTGAACTAAAGTAACGATAATCACTATTAAACCTAGTCAGATATAGCCAAAGCTTTACTTACAGGGAAATTTATCACCTTAAATACATAAATTAAAGAGAAGAGGGGAGATAAATAGTAAGTTAGAAGAAATATTGCATACATTTCAAAGAGACAGAGAAAGGACTTACAACTTACAACTACACATGTTCCAAAGTAAATTCCCTAAGAAAAGGGAGGCAGGTGTCTCTCCTTTAATTTTCAAGGAACATTAAATATTTTTTCTTTTTCAATTTGTATTTACCTTTACATTGATAATATTCTTTTTTTTGGAGGGGGAGGTGCTATTTAGCCAGGTGTGTTTTGTCAAAAACCCAGAAAAAGCAAAGTTAAAACCATAAGATCAATTAAACAGTATTAAATAAGCGTTTATTGTTCATGTGAGAGAAGTTCTCAAATGGGGAGCTTCCAAGTACAAAACTGATGTGAAGTGCACAGGCGTGACGTCACAGGAGAGATAATGAAGTGTTTCCGCCTTACAACGATGGTTATGACAACAGTGGTTTCCAGGTGGCAGTAGGACCGGTCCCAGTGATTGTCTTGTCCCATTTTGGGGAAGATGACAAATTTCTTTCATGATTATCAGAGACATTTATTTATTTATTTATTTTGTAAAATTGTATTTATTTATTTTTAGAGAGAGGGGAAAGGAGGGAGAGAAACACTGGTGCGTGAGAGGAACATAGATTGGTTGTTTCATTTGTGTACTGGCCCGCAGCCCAGGCATGTGCCCCAACTGGGAATCAAACCAGCAACCCTTTGGTTCACAGGCTGGAGGTTTATCCACTGAGCCACATCAGCCAGGGCTGATTATTAGAGGCATTTTAAAAAAAACTTGAATTTTGCTTATGTTTGTGAAATAAGCTAGATTTAGTTCATCTTGTGAGGCTTAAGATGGTTTTGTCTGCTCAGAGAATTTTCAAGTTTGGTCCTCACTTTGTATTTAATTTTAACAGTTTATTTGTCAAAGTTTGAGGTTTTTGTATGTAAAACTTTCATTACATTTTTTTAATCCTCATCTGAGGATATGTTTATTGATTTGAGAGAGAGAGGAAGAAGAAGAGGGGAGAGAGAGAGAAATCGATGTAAGAGAGAAACATCCATTGGTTGCCTTGCACGGGTGCCCCCTGACTGGGGATCAATCCCACAACATTTTGGTGGGCAGGACGATGCTCCAACTAACTGAGCCACCCGGCCAGGGCAACGTTCATTAAATTGTAAAATGAGAAAAGAAGTACAGCATAACACAGTAATAAGGATGAATGCTGTCAGGTGGGTACTAGACTTATCGAGGAAGATCACTTTGTAAGTCATATAAATGTCTCATCACTATGCTTACACCAAAAATGAACGTAATGTTACAATTACGTCAAGTATCATGGAAAAAACTTTTTAAAGTTTTAAAAATTAAAAAATATGGAGCCCTGGCTGGTGTAGCTCAGTGGATTGAGCACAGGCTGCAAACAAAGGGGTTGCTGGTTTGATTCCCGGTCAGGGTACATGCCTGAGTTGCAGGCCAGGTCCCCAGTTAGGGGCCACGTGAGAGGCAACCACACATTGATGTTTCTCTCTGTCCTTTCCCCTCTGTATAAAAATAAATAAAATCTTAAAAAAAAATTAAAATTAAAATTAAAAATATGGAAAGAATGTTGGGTAGGTAAAAACAACATGTGTGCACCACATTAGGTGTAAAATGAGGAGGCGATATGGTCAGGTCTGGAAGTTAGAAAGATCCTAGCAGCCTTGGGGGCAGTGGTTTGAGGGAGAGGAAGTGCAGAGTTGAGGCTGGAACGCTGGTAGTCCAGGGAACACTTGGTCACAGCATGCCTGCTGAGGCTGGTGCCTTGGAGATGGAGGACAGCAGTGGAGGAACCCAGTAGCATTTCAATCCAGAGGGCAGGTGAAGACGTGGGTGTGGGGCTGGAAGGGAGATTCATAAAGAGAAAGTATTTCTAGACAGGGAGGGCATGCCTTCAGGGGAGGTCATTGCCATCCACTTTTCCCAGCCAAGCTTCCCCGAATGACCACCCCCACCAAGAAACCACTCAAGAAAAGGAACAAATGGAACATATTGAAATGTGCCTACATGATGGTCACCTTCTTGTTTGTGTCCTACAATAAAGGAGACTGGGTAAGAAAGCACCTGGTACCTAAGGGGGGAGGAGGGTGGGGAAAGAAGGAGGGAATGAGAGGAGAGAGAAGGAAGGAGAGCAGAAAGTAGGGAGGGAGTGGGGCAAAGAAGGGCCAAGCAAACAAGTACAGACGTATAGAAGAGGAGCCCCTCCTCTGTAAATCAGGCCCTTCCTTCTTTCCTCCCTCCCTGCCTCCTTCCCTTTCTCCCTCCCTCCCTGCGTCCTCAGACGTGCATAGCAGCCTCTCCCTTCTACACTAACACAGCCCCAGATATTTTTCTGAAACACTACTACTCATTTATCCTCTCCTTATCCCTCTTCACCCCCCCATCTCCCACTCTCTCTCACCCTTCCTTCACATAAGGGAAGCTCTTCAAGACCAAGCATTTACCATTTTGCTGGAGATACTAGAAGATGAGGCAGAAGGTGGGAGCTGTGAGAAGGGAGGCTGAATAGATCAGCAATACCACAGGATGTTACAACAAGAGGAAAGAAGGAGAGAGGGGTGGGCAGGAAAGAAGGGAGGAAGGAGTGGGGGGAGGGGAAGGGAGGTGACAAGGTGACTTGCCTCAACCCTACTGTTTCTCTGTTTCTGGCTCACTCCTTCATCAACCTCCCAGTGTTACTGCCACTATTGTAGCACAGACATGGACATCAGGTACGTTGTGGCAAGAAAGGGGGTTTTGCCCACTCCTGGGGTGGGAGGGCTTGGGCCCAAATGCCTGGTGTTAGAATAGGGAACCCCCGGTGGGTTTGGATGCTTCAATCATACAGTTGTAGAATTGTATAAAAAGATGCAGGTTCATCCTTGTTCATCTCAAGCCACTGCATCATAAATGACAGGGATTTGGAGAGCTGCAGGAATTAATTGATCAATTCTCTTAATATATTTTATGTTTCTTTTGTTTGTGGAAAAATATATATAACATGACATTTTTTTTAAAAGATTTTATTTATTTATTTTTAGAGAGAGGGGAAGGGAGGGAAAAAGAGAAGGAGAGAAGTGTCACTGTGTGGTTGCCTTTCACACCACCTCCCCGTGCTGGGGACCTGGCCTGCAACACAGGCCATGTGTCCTGATTGGGAATCAAACCCGGGACTCTTTGGTTCACAGGCTGGCACTCAATCCACTGAGCCACACCAGCCAGGGCATATAACATGAAATTTACCATTAGTGACCTTTAGTGCATTCACAATGTTGTGCGACCATCACCACCATCCAGCTCCAGAGAATTTTTATCAACCCAAGGGGGAACTCTGTCCCCACAGGCAGTCCCTCTACCCAGCTCTCTCTAATCTACTCTCTCTCTCACTTACCTACTCTGGACATTTCATATCAATAGAATCCTACACTATGTGGCTTTGGGGCCCTCCTTTATTAACATACTGTTTTCAAGGTTCATCCAGGATGTAGCGTGGACCAGTACGTCCTTCTTTTTGTGTGGCTGAATGGTATCTCATTACATAGATACGCCACATTTTGTTTATCCATTCATCAGCTGAAGGACATTTCAGTTGTTTCCACCTTTTGACTGGTGTGAATAGTCCTGTCATGAACATTTCCGTATGAGTTTTTGTTTGAACGCCTGTTTCCAATTCCTCTGGGGACATCCCTAGAAGTGGAATTGCTGAGTCATTTGAAAATTCTATGTTTACGTTATTAAGGAACTCAGTACATTTTTATTTAGCAAATACTCTATCACACATCCTGGGTTAGTTAAAATAATCAATGTTATGTGGATTTTGCCACAACTTTTTAAAAAATGATAAAAGAGGTAGAGGCTAGAGTCACCCTCAGGCTGTAGTTGCTGGGCCCCTGCACTGGACTATGAGCTGCTCTGGGAGCAAGAAGTCTGCTTGATCTGCCCCTGGGACTCCAGTGCCCAGAGCAAACCTTCTATATTCACTCCCTGCCCCAAGCCTGAGTGCTCCAGTGTGCCATGCTGGGGGTACAGTGGGGCACAGCAAAAGAGGTCCTTGAGCTCATGGAAGTCACCTCCTAGTGGGAGGGCAGGGTGCAAACTACTGTAGTTTGCCATGTATAATGCGCACTTTTTTTTTGCCCAAAGCTTTGGGGGAGAAATAAAGATGCCCATTATACACGGGTATAATGATTACATACCATGAGTATAATAATCCTGTGCATAACATGCACAAAAACGTGGGTGCACTTTATAAAAGGCAAAATATGGTAAATCACAGTGTTTCCTTGGAAGGCCAGAGAGGGTCCTGTGACACAGAGGATGCCTCCTGTAGAAATAGGGAGGGTGCTTTCTTTCCACTGGTTGGTTGAAAGACCCCCTCTCTGAAGAGATATTTGTATTGAGTAATGGGAAGGGGCAGCCCAAATGAGATATACAGACGTGTGTCCCAGGTGATGGGACATCCTGGGGGTTGGAGGGACAGAGTGAGTGAGGATGGTGGTCTAGAATGCAAACTGAGGCACTCATACATTTCTTTCTTTTTTCTTCTTTTCCTTAGAAATGACCCCTGCTGTTCTTATTAGCCACCCTGCTCCAACTCAGCTCAACCTTCATGGGTCCTTCATCTCCCAGGTAGTCTCACCTCCTAAGAAACCTCTTTGTGCCCTGGACTGCAAATGTGGAGGGTCACGAATTGGGTCCTTTGAGGGATGACACTTGTCTGCCCAGAGCACAGCAAGAAGATGTCTGTGAGGGCCACAAGGAGATGGGCCCAGAGAGTAGCCGAGTGGGACATTGGCAGGGCTTTCCCCTACAATTTTTCTTCCAGACCTTTGTCAACCCTCCTTCACTGTTTCTATAATAAACTGTACACTTGTTGAAATGAATGAATGCTTGGTTATTCCATTTATCCAACACGGAGAATTAGTAACGTGTAGGGACTCAGGGGTTGCCAAGAATCATTTAAATCACTTAATTCTGGCAACAACCTCAGAGGGAGGTTCTGCTATGCTGCCTTGCTTTATAGAGGAAGAAACTATGGATTTTCACATCCAAAAGTTTGCAGCATGAAGTGTGCAAGGCAGTACGTCTGGCAAGGCAGCTCCAGATCCATTTAACATGGTTCCATTTATTATTATTATTATTATTATTATTATTATTATTAATGAATTCCAGGTCAGTCTCTGAGCAGATATAGAAAGCAGGCACACAGGCATAATGCTAGGTGCTCCTATGTACATTATTGATTTTTTTCCTATCATTTTAATTCTTCAATCACAGTTGAAATTCAATATTATTTTATATTAGTTACATTTATATAGTTTATGAAGTGATCCACTCCCCTCTGCTACACACACACACACACAGCCTCACACAGCTCACAAGAGTACCTTCTGGTCCCACCCCTGGCTCCTCCCACACCTGACTCCACCGCCTCACTCCTCAGGCGCCCACTGCCTCCTTGTGGGCCCAGTGTGTGACGTCACCACGCAAGGGGCGCAGGGCAAGGGAAAGCTGTTACCATGGTGACCATTCATTCTCACAAACGTCAAGTAACGTTTTGCTCCTCGCCCCCAACCGATCCTAAAGTTCGCAGACAGGTCGACCATCGTGGCAGGAGCTGGAACGTGGAAATGAAGAGGGAACGCCAGGGTCAAGGGACATTTCTCACTCCCATCCGCAGCCCTATCACTCGGCAGCCACTTCTGGATAGGGGGTGAGTGGCCAGTTCCCAGCCCTTCCTCAGAGCGCTGAACTACAACTCCCAGAAGCCTCTGAGGAAACGCCTCCCTTGCTTCCCTAGCAAATAAGAGATGGCGACAGCATTTATAAGCTCTTTCTAGGCACGAAGTCATCTCTGGATGTAGGCGTTTTAGTTACAATCTGTTATTTTTATGAACAAGTGCGCCTCCCGTTTCTCTGCCCCTTCGAGACTACGACACCCACAAGTCTCTGGGCCACTCTCGCCCCGCCCCCGGCCGGAGGGTTGCCTTGGAGACAGCGAGACGCCTGGAGCCTGACGAATGAGACGGAGCCAGGTTGGAAGAAGGATTCCGATTGGCGGAGAGGCCACACCACCGGCTTGAAAGAACAGGTGAGGGACGCACATGCGCATTGCGTTGGCCCCGCGTGCGTTCCAGGTACGTTGAGTCCAACGGCGTCCACCGGACTCAGTCACCCGGATAGTGTTTCAAGTCGTGCGGGCGGGAGGCCGAATCTGCGTATGCGAGGCGCTCGGAGCCTAGTTCCCGCGGGCTCCGACGAAGTGCCGGGAGGTGAGTGCGACCCCTGGTTCCCCCATCGCGGTTTCCGAATGGAATCCCCAGTCTTTGTGATTACAGCCCCCTTCTCGCTTGCCTGAGACGTCACAGCTCCCCCTGGTGGGTAGGGAGAGCAAATGAAAGGCTTGTTGATTCCGAGCCACCGGGGGAAGGGTGGGCCTGGGACCCTTTCACCCTCTCTGGGCCTCGGTTTCCTCTTTTGTGAAATGATCTTTGGAGCCCTTTCAGTGCCCCTTACTAGTTCTGGGTCCCCGAGCAAAGTACACACGCTCCGTGCCTCAGTTTCCCCATCTAAGATGAAGATGATGATAGAACCTGGCCCCCTACCATTGTTGTGAAGTTTAAGAAACCTTACGTGGGACAAGCGCCCGGCACACAGTGACCACTCTGGATGCTGGCGTCTTTATTTATGTTTGGGAGTTTGGAGAGGCGCCTCTCCCAATCTGGGGTCCGGGGTGTGGATCTGCCTGAACCGGTCAGGAAGTTATTGTCTCAGTTCTGTTTCAGGCTTTCCCATTAGCGAGAGAATAAGCGTATGGGTAACCTCTTCTGTATCAGGTTGTATGTCTTCATACTGAGTATGAAGATTTTCACATCTCTTTTGTGCTGTGTTTTATGGCGAGTGGTACTGGCTCTCTCCATTGGGGGCCGTACAGTGAAGTTTCACTTTAAAAACACACTTTGTACATTCACGGGTTCTCGATCTTGGTTGTACATCACAGCCGCCTCTGGAAATGCATCAAGTGTTTTTGGGCGGATTGTTGTGCCTTGACATCCATTAATATTTTTTGTTCCTAGATCCGAAAGAGGTCTTTGCTTGACCCCTCTTTGGCTTTATTCGGTCACTAACCCCTTCCCCCACATTAACAGTACAGTCACCCCGTCCCTCAACTAACTGCTTGGGGGAAGACTCCACTGTCTTGCCTCTTCCAGCTTATAGAAGCTGGTGACGTTCCGTGGTTCTGTGGACTGAAGATTTGCCTCCCCTCCGCGACCAAGTTCATATGTCGAAGCCCCAATTCCCAATGTGATGGTGTTTGGAAGCGGGGCCTTTGGGAGGTGATTGGGTTGGAATGAGACCATGGGGTGGAGTCCCCCAACCCAAACACACACCATAATGGGATGGGTGCCCTTGAAACTGGATGAAGAGACCAGGCCTCGCTGCCTCTGTGCACCCAGTACTCGGTCTGAGCCACAGGCTTCCCGGAGAGGCAGGGCCTCAAGTCCGTTTTCTAGACGGAGAGCTGAGGCACCAGGTCCTTCAGGTGTCCGCAGGTGCGGATGGAACAACCTTGTTTGGGCCCTCTGTGCACAGCGCTGCGCTAACCTGTGGAGGCGCTGGAGGGTGCTCACCCCAAAACTGATTCGTTTTTTGTTTTTTTTGTTTTTGGAACGCTAGTGGACGATGTGCGTTTTCAAGTCCCTTCTGCTGGAGCGCCTTAGTCGGAAGCATGAGAGCCAGAGCCTTCTTGGAGAACAAATACGTGAGAACACCATGGAGGTCACTCAGTGCCCTGAGCCCCGAGAAGCCTGGAGGCAGTACCCACCTGAGGGACTGGAGCCACTCTCAGGGGAACTGACCATTCTGGGGGACAAAGGCCACCCGCGTTGGTGATTTGGGAACAGCGGCTTCCGGCAGCATTGGGACCTGCTCAGCCACCAGAGGAGCGACCCATGGAAGAAGCCGGGCCAGGGCCGCAAGTATGGAAGGACTCAGTTACCCCTGGGCCCTGAGGCTGCGCAGGAAGGCACACCAGCTCAGCCCTTCGCGGCGTGCTCGCTCTGCGCCTGCGCATGCACCTGAGGCCCACCTAGAGGCGCAGGTGCGGCAGTAGCCACGTGACTGCAGCGCCAGAGTGTCCACCGGCGAAAGGCTTTTGGGCGTCCGGTGTGTGGGAAGGACTTCACCCAGCGTACCTACCTGGAACAGCACCTGCGCAAGCACTGGGGAGAGAGGCCCCTGGAGCACCACCGTTGGAGGCAGGCCTTCGGTAAGTGCGTGCCCCTGGCGCGACACCACCGGGCACACACCTGTGCTGGGGCGCAGCGGGCAGGGCGCACGCCACCCGGGGAGGTGCCCCAGGAGCGCAAGAACATCTTGTTGGGGAGCCCCAGGCTGCGGGGACCCTGGGACTGGCACCCTCGCAAGCTGCCCCAGGCCTGCATGTAGTGTTGGAGGGTCTTCAGGGGCAGCAAAGTCCTAGCCTGGTGTTCCCCAAATGGGAGGACCAGCTAACCTGCGTCCGAGGCACGTGGGAGTGGGTGAAGACATGGCCTGTCTCTGAGACACTGGGGGTGGGATTTGGGACAGAAAGTCGAGGGCAGAGTTTTCTACAGAGGCCTTACTCATTACGCCCCCTTTTTGAAAAATACACTGGAAAGCCTTATTTTGTCAGTCTGAGTTCCCACGCCTCTTACTTTCTGAACCTGAGCATGTACGCGGCACTGGTCACTGGGCTCCTTGGCGGCTCGCCCTCTTGCCGGTATCTGCTCTGGGCAGGAGCTTCAAGGAGGTGAGGGTGCTGCTTCAGAACGTTCCTCCGAGGCCAGAGACCCCATTGAGAATCCATCCCCAATGGCCAACGACTTAATCAATCAGGCCTATGTATTGCAGCCTCCATAAAAACCCAAAAGGACAGGCTCAGAGAGCATCTGGGTTGGTGACCACACAGGGAGAGGGGAGACCTGTGAGTCCAAGGAAGCCCCACATCCCCTTCCTGCCTACATTGTCCTGTACCTGTTCTGTGTGGCTGTTTTCTGAGTTTATCTGTTAATAATAAGCAGTGATCTGGTGAGTGAGTGACGTTTCTCTGAGATCTGTGAGCCGTTCTAGCAAATTAATCCCCAGAAGGGGGTCTTGGGGACCTCCAGTCTGTAGCCGGTATGTCAGAAGCTCGATGACAACCTGGATTTGTAACTGGAGTCTGAAGTAGGGGGGTGGGCCGGTCTGGTGGGACTGAGTCCTTAACCCGTGAGGCCTGACCTTATCTCCATGATGGCAACGTCAGAATTGAGTGGAATTGTGCGACACCCAGCTGGTGTGGGGAATTGCCTTGTGGGGTGTGAAAAACACACAGGGTAGTTGGTGTCAGAGTCAGAACATGGAGTCCTGGGTCCCCCTTGTCCCAGGAGACACTCCTTCTTTCTTTTTGACTCTGAAGACCAAGGCTATTAGAATAACCACTAAATTAAGGTAGGGTCTGGTCCTGTGTGGTTGCAAATATTCACAGCAACATTGTTACATTTACTTAATCTTGCAATTTGGAATCATGTAAATCACATTGGGGTGGAGGAGTGGATCTGAGGGTATGGAGTGGGATCCATCCCGGAGACTGGGCTTCAACTGGCCCCAGGTAGAGCTGTGGCAGGGTTTTTTTTGTTTTGTTTTGTTTTTTTAATTTAAAGGAATGGTAGTGATGTGATGGGATGGGTGGATTAGTTAAGGAGGTAATCGTTTTGCAATAGCAGTATATCAAATCAACACCTCAAACTTGGGTAGCATTATATGGCAATTGTATCTCGATAATGCTGGGGAACAAAAAGAAGAAATACCAAGACTCCCCAGTTGCTCAGCCCAGGTTGACAGCAGGCAATGCAGATGCAGGAGTATCTCCTCATTCATTCTTAGGACTCTTTGTGGCTGCCCTGAGGGGGGGGGGGGGGACAAATAAATGGACAACCATGAGAGCATGAGAAGTGCTATGATGAGAACAAGTATAGAACCCCAGGGGACCATAATCAAATTAGCACTTATTTCAGCCAAGCTGGGGAGAGGAGACAAGGCAGGGGTCACCCCAGAAATAGTTTCTGAGAAAAGTACTGTGAAATCTAAAAAGAGAGAGTCCGTGAAGGTGGCTGAAGGACTACATGACTTCTGTGCCTTTTCCCGGAACACCAGACGCAAGGGACCACGGACCAGCTCAAAGCCAGGGTCCCCTTGCTGTGCCTGTGGAAGAGCCTGGCTGTAGGGAATGGCCAGCAAAACTGGTGTAATGTAGCTAATAATAACCAAGCGACAGTGATGATAAATAAGCACAGCTAAATGCCAGTTGCTGAGCACACGCAGCTCAGCGGAAATTCTGCCCACCACTGATCCATAGTTACCTCACTGAAACGTGCTGGCTGCCCAGAGTTGCATTGCCCTGTCTTGTAAATGGGGACACCGAGTCTCAGTGTCGCTCTCTGAGCCTCACTTCCCTCGTCTGCCACGTGGAAGCACAGCTGCCTATGTGCACTTGTAAGAACTTGAGGATGTAACCTGCCATGATCCAAGCACACAGTAGGACCTCAGTAGATGACCTGCTTTTCTGAGAGTGGCCTGACGGTGGGAAGTGCTCGCGCGCCCTCTAGTGGTTGTGAACAGCGTAGCTATAGTGCCACCTGGTGGCCACATCCTGCAATTGCACCTTCGATCACAGAAGGGTGTCACTTCCTAGGGGGTTTCTCAAACTCAGGTCCGCTGGGGGCCCAGCAGGTGGCTGTGAGGAGGCTGGCTGGCTGTGACACCAGAGAGCGATGATTGTGACAGACTGCGAAGGTGCTGGTTTGTGCCAGAATGCATAGAGATGAAGAGTGAAACCGCTTCCACAGAGGCCCATGACAACCTCCCTCTGGCCCTGCTCTAGCTGGAGGGTCCGTTAGTGGTCAGGCTGCAGAGCAGTCCATCCCCAACAGCAAGTGGGACTTCCGCTCTAGGCTGTGGAACATACCACTGCCGACTGGTGTCCCTCACATAGCCACGCCTAGCTGGCCACATGTCTGGGGGCTCGTGGTCTGGAGCAACCTCAAGGTGCTTTCCTCACCTTGCCTTTCCTTTCCTTTCCTTTCCTTTTCCTTTCCCTTTCCCTTTCCCTTTCCCTTTTCCCTTTCCTTTCCTTTCCTTTCCCTTTCCCTTTCCCTTTCCCTTTCCCTTTTCCCTTTCCTTTCCTTTCCTTTCCTTCCCTTTCCCTTTTCCCTTTTCCCTTTTCCCTTTTCCCTTTCCTTTCCTTTCGTCAGTCTCTCGGTAGTGGCCAGATTCCCTGTACTCCATAATAGCTGTTGTTGTAGCATGTACCACAACCTATGCTGGACATGCCATATACAGGGATGTCACCTAGAAGCTGGCATTTCACCTGTTCCTCCTCCAGCCTCTCTCAGCATTTGGTGGGGCCAGAAGGTTTTCTGTCTGATGGTGTTTCCCGAATGGGCTCCAAGCTGGGAGGGCAGGCTGGCCTTCCTTTGGGGACTCGTGCCCATCGAAACCTCTGACTCAGATGCTTGGCCACATGGGCAACCTCTTGGGCTCCACACGGGCAACCTGGGCTTCGCAGAGGGGACAGGGGATGGCATCTCAGCTCAGACTGTCTTTAACAGGAACAAGGCCATTGACAGCCCTGCCCCCTTCTCTCTGAGTCCTCCTTTGATCCCCACGGAACCGTACCTCAGCAGGTCTCCTGGAAGACATCCCCACTGGAGGAACCATGGGGCCCAAGGTGCCCTTGGTGTGGCGCTGTCCCACCCTGGGGCAGGTAGTGCAGTCAAAATGAGATGCTCACTTACCCTTCGAATGCCGTGTTTTCCATTTTTTGTGTGTGAGCCAAAGGAGGATGCTTCAGCCTCAGCCCTGGTCCTGGCACCCACAAAAGTGCCCTCTCTGTGGACGCCTGCTGGTGTCTCTTTCTGTGAGCGAGACTGAAGACAGGAACTACGTATTTCACCATCTTCCAGATGTCATCCCAAACTTCTCACCGAGAAGTGCGTTTTCCTGGCTTCCTCTTAGTGTCTACACTTGCTCTCTCGTGGCTCACTGACCTTCTTGAAGGCAGGGTCTTTGGCTGTCTATCCTACGTCATGGAGTCACACACTGGAAAACTATATAATCGTGTTAACCAGTGTCATCCCAGGGCATTTAGTAAAAAATAAAAACATCCAGTCATAAACGAAACCAACACCAAAGCCAGTGATTTTGAATTCTCGGTCAGGCGACTCTCACCTCTCCATTTCCTGGGCTTTATATTCTGAGGCCTCTTGTCTCCCAGACCCTTCCCGACCTATTCAGCCTGGTGCCGTCTGCACGTTTGGAAAAGAGCCACCTCTTCCAGTCTCTCTGTTCTGACCCCTCAACTCTACTCCTCCTGCTCCTTCCTGTGGGGAAGTTTTAGGAGTGTGTCTTCTCTTGGTCCCACGGAACTGCCCCACACTCAGCGTTGTCTCCTTTTATCCTAGGCCAGTGCACCAAGGTGCTGGGACAAGGGCACAGGCTTCCCTCTTCTTCCTCTCTCCTGAATTAACAGCCTCAGGATGGCCTGAAGCTCCTAGAGACAGAGCTTGAAACGGGCATTTTGTATAAATGATTTAACAAACGAGTGTGCCCGACAGAACAGGAGACATGACAGCTGACGGGGAAGGAAGAGAGAACCCAGCACCGATGTGGCCAGGACAGGAGGCCAGTTCCATCCCAGTGCCCGGCAGGCTGGAAAGCACATCACACCATGCCTTTGGTCCCTTTGGAGGTCACACACTTGCATGTGAGCCATTCACTGGGCGCTGGTGGCCGAGCAGTAGCCTGATGTCTCAGGAAACTCCTCTCTGGTTTTGCTCAGAGCAATTTGGCTGAAAGGAGCACACCTGCTATTTATCATCTGCCTCGCCCACGGCAGGTGATGAATAGGCACCAAAAGCCTCCAGCCCAGAAATACGCACACACGATTCTAAGTTCTCATTCAAGATGGGATGCCACACACAGGGAGAACGTATGTGATTGGTGGTGGGCACCGAAGGAGTAGTATGTGTGTGTGATGTGTCTCAGGTGTACTTTCATGTGTCACAAATATGGGAAGGTGGTAACATTTATTCATTAACTCACTTAGAAATGGCATTAGCTGATTTTATTATTATTATTATTATTATGTGTGTTGGAAATACTATATAACTTTTTGAAGCCGACATGGCTTAAAGCTAAAA
Organism: Macrotus californicus; assembly: GCA_007922815.1. NCBI lineage: Eukaryota > Metazoa > Chordata > Mammalia > Chiroptera > Phyllostomidae > Macrotus > Macrotus californicus. The sequence continues at coordinate 44,546 of VMDR010001013.1, forward strand.
AGAAACATGGTTATTGTCAAGTGTATAAAGAATTGTAACATTCAATACAAAGTTGGCTTTCTATGAGCAGGCTGGTACCCAAGAACATCAGGAAATTCAGCATTTACACCAGATGCAGGCACGTGAGGCCTTCAGTCCCATGGGAAGAGGCCCTGAGGAAGCCCGGCCATCTTCTCTCGGTAAACTTGATCAAAGGCTTCACTCTGGGCCACTGTGAAGTGATTTTTCCAGTCCCCAGTGATTCCTGTCAAACACAAGACATCAGTCCAGATTAGATTTACAGACAAGGTCTCAAGACTTTATTTGTACTTCTCTGTCCTACACAGTCAATGAAAAACTCACCCAACAAAGCCGAGTGGTTAAATTTTTATGGCCTGGATTGACATGCCGTTGGCTGCAATCCCGGACTACTAGTTGCATAATAGAGTTGAGTTCACGCTGTGCCCTCTGTTTCGTAACACCTTTCCCGGTAGCGGCCTCACAGGGACGGTGTGAGGGTTAAGAGCAAAGTCACAACAGCAAGGATACCTGACGTACAGGAAGTAATTATTCTCTGCCTGGCACTGTGTTAAGATGTTACTTGTCTGCCTCTTCAACATGCAAGACATTTCTTTAGGACCCGCTTACTCCTGCCCGGGGTCCTGTAGGTGGGACTGGAGTTCTCACTGTTGATGGTGACTCCACGTCAGTCCTCTGTCCTTGAACTTTGCGCCTGTGATTGGCACCGCACCCAGCTGCACTTACCCAGAGCTTTCAACACACTTTTCTTTACCCAGAATGCTCTTCCCTGGGTAGCCCAGCCCACAGGCTGCGTCATCTCTCTCTCAGTTCACCCCTAGCCACTCCATTTTAAATCCAGGTTGACAGTGGCATCTTCCCAGCCTTTGCATTCAGCACCCTTGTTTCCCGTGTTTAGTGAGCAGGTTTCGTTGTTATCATAGCTGTGTCAGCTGAATGGTTGATTTGAAGCTAAGCCTCGTGTCTTTCACTTTTCTTTCCACAGTGGCCCCCTTTTAAGGCTTCTTTTGGTGGAATAGATATTCCCATGGTTCATATATGTGAGGAGATTGTCACTCTTACAGGCCTAGGGACCACACTTAGCACTGAGAGTGGAAACTCCGTATAGAAAACATGAGTGTGTTCTACGTGATGGGCAGCATCTAGGAAACGGGTGGGACAGGTAGCACCCCAACAGATGTGGGGTTCATCAGCAGTGCTCCTTGTTGCTGAGTTTTCTTTACAACCTAATTAATACAAACACCGTGAACTCTTAAAGTTGGGTCCCAATTATGTGGTTTGTGTACATTCGCATAGTTCCAGCATCCCATGTCTTAGAGCATCAACAGAAGGTGGGGAGGTCACCGTCCACCTCATTCATGTCGTAAAAGTAGGAACTCTCTCACCTTTTCTCATGAAGTGTCCTTTGCTGTGGTCCATATAGGAATCAGGGACTAGAGAGAAGTTGCTCATTTTATTGTCCTTCATGGCTTGGAAGGACACATTCTTGAGGACTGAGTTCAGTTCTTCTGGGCTCAGCTTCACGCCCAAGAACTGGCTGACCCTCTCTACACTGGCTCTTGTGTCCTGGAAGGAGAACCACAAAAGAGGGTAGCTGAGAGTAAAGTGACATAGGGAACGGGAACACAGACAAAGTCAGCAAGAGCATGAAGGTGAGGAGGAGAGGAAATGAGGAGAAGCAGACAGAGCACTAAGTTGTCATGTTCGTCTGGAAGATGAACCATGTGATCAGATGAGGGCTCACAAGCAAATGCCCTTTACAGACAGTAGAGGGTTCAGGTCAAGTCAGCCTCTTTCCTTGGACCATCACTTGCTGTGAATACTGACATAATCAACTCCTACAGGAACTCCCTTCCTGTCAGTCAACCTGGGAACATGTCCACACTTCCTGCACCTGTCCAACCCTGTCAAGTCCCGCCTTTCACTTTATCCCCACCTAACACTTCTCCTGGCTTCCCACATCCAATCAGATTTCTCCCTGGAATCACTGATAGCTTTCAGCAAGTGCATTTGTTATTCACCTCTTCCTCGGTGCACGCATGAAGTGTTGGAAGACATAACCAAGAAACTAGGGAACGTGTGCCAACGAGGGAGGTCAGTGAAGAAAAGACAGTGGCATTTCTGGGCACTGGGCTCCGATAGGAAGAGTAGAATGGAAACATCAAAGAATGGAGGGGAGGCAGAAAGCTGTGAAGTAAAGTTGGAGAGTGTGGAGGACAGTGAAGGCTGGCGTCAAAGCTAAGGTTGAGTGCTTGGCAAGGCCGCACTCGATTGCTATGCATCTGCAGGGCGGGTCCAAGCTGGCGGTGACAACGACCGGAACTTCGGGGGTTAAGAAGGAGACACTTAACTGCAAGCTTCAGCTGACTGTAACTTTTGCAGAAGAAATATTTATCATTTAGAAAACCTGGGAACGCAGCAATCTTTGCCTGCAGTTTTTCCCTGAGTCTGCAAAACGTCCTTGAGCTCTATCTAAGCAACCCCTATAAATTAAACTCGGAGACCAGGTTCAGGGTCATTGTCTCTCCATCAGAGGACAATGCCTCACCTGGCCCCTGCTTTTCCTTAAAGCGTCTATGTTGTGTCTTTCTTAATCTCCCATCGCCCCCACTCAGGGACCTCCTTCCTGCACTGGTTGCCGCAAGAGAGTGGATTTTTTGAAAGAAGGAATACCTGATGCAGCTCCTCATAGGATATTAATAGGAAATTCTCTTTTCCTTTCATCTGCAGCCAGCCACGAACGTGGTCAAACCATGAGCCAAATGGCACTGCAAGAGAAGTGAGGAGAGAAGGTGACTGGTTCTTACTGCTGATCTCAGTTGCCTAGGCAACTCAGCACCTGTCGGCCAGTAGGAATTTGATGAGCGAGTGATCATTTGCCTGAGAAATAGAATTTGCATATATGGGCTGGATGGCTGAGCAGAGGATGCTGTGTAAAATATCGTATTTACGATGAGTTCCCATCTACTCGGGTGGAAATGATTTTGGATTGTGAGGAGAATTTAACTAGAAAATGAAAGAGCTGGACGTAAACCCCACCTTGAGGGGAGTCAAGGTCTGTGTTCTTTTTTGGTGACCAGAAGACACCACGTGTTTCATGTCTCTTTTTTGCCCACCCCTAAGCTTTGGGACAGCACATCTTATGGGAAATTTTCTTTTTCCCCAGGCCAGTCTATGCAGATGAATGTAGCTGGGGAATCATTTTGATACATCGCTTTGCTATAGTTGATTTTTTTCTGGAATAGGGCGTCCATTGAATAAGGATCATTTGAAAGTTCTCAGAAATTGACTTCTTTTTATTGTATTTTGTTAGTGTTTTATTTCCTTTGGCGAAAAGGAAGTTACACAAGAAAGGGTAAGTGCAGGAATGTCAGCGTTTTCAAAATTACCCTAGATAGGTTTGTACCATTTTCCATCCCACCAGAAACACTTGAGCATGCCTCCCACCCAGAGCCGCCCCACCAGAACGTGATTCAAATGTTCTGAGTGGCAGATGTGGTTAGCTGAATAGTGGTCCCCTCAAAGGTGTCCATGGCCCACTCCCAAGATCACATTGAAGGTGTGACTGAGGATGTTCAGATGGAGAGATTGTCGTGGATTACTCAGGTGGAAATGATGTGATCTCAGGGGTCCTCATAAGAGAGAGGCAGGGGGATGAGAGTCAGAGGAGGGGGTGTGACAAGGACAGAGTTGGAAGGCTGTGGCCATGAACCAAGGAGTGTGGGGGGGGCCTCTCAATGTTGAAAAGGCAGGAAGCGATTTCTCCCCCAGAGCCTCAAGAATGGAATGTAGCAGTGCCCTCACTTTAATTTATGTCCATAAAACATAACTTGGATTTCTGACCTTTAGAATGTAAGACTGTTTTTTGTGGTTGCTGGCAGCCACTAATCTGTGATAATTTCTTACAGCGGTGATAGAAGGATAACACACTTCACACATGATACGTGAGAAGTGGAATCTCAGTGTAGTTTGAATTCACACTTCCCCTTTTTTTGAGTCCATGAATTCTCGTTTTCTGTGTTTATTCTACTTAGAAAAATGTGGTGGGGGCGAGGCATAGTGACTAAGATTCTGTGTTCTTTGGAGCTACTCTAGATTTCACAACGTTCACGTTGGACCCCAATGTCGTTGTATAAACCATGCGACAGTGGGATCTGGATGTGAGGGGCGGAAACGCCGCTCTTCCACCTAGAACCATTCCTTTGAGTCGGACTCACCATTTCCTTGAAGAAACCAGTGAAAATATTCTTCAAATGAGTCTGGGTTTCTGGTTGCCTTTACTGCTCTCCAGAAATGATAACCAGAAACAACAATGTCTCTGGGATTTCTCATGATGTAAACACCCTAAAATGAGAAAAAAAAAGAGCTCACGGAAATGAATGTACCCGTTTCCCTGCCTATAGTGTTGTGGCCACTGGAGAAAAACCCAACTCCCATTAAACTGGCTGTATTTAAGTCCCCTTGAATAAGGCAATTAACCAATTTTCAAATTGTCCATTTTTCATTTAATCTTTATTGTATCTTTTATTGAATTTATTTTGTGCGAGAGGCAACTGATTAATGTATCTCTCCCACATCGATCTGTCTCTCCCTTTCTCCCTTCCTTCCCTTCTCTATAAAAATGAATAAATAATATCTTAAAAAAAAACAGTAACACAATGAACTGTAATGATGTTGATCACAGCAGAATAATAAGCCTGACAGAACACCACAGAACAAAGAGGAATATAGCACAACATTCGTGCCATCTCAGACCTCGTGCCATTAGAATATTTTCATAACATTTTACCGCCACATGGCGTGAGTTGGTTTGAGGGAGTTTCATACAAGGTGGACCACATTTCTGGTGTCCTACACTTTAAACTATAATCTCAGATGAGGAAAAATGCACGTGTACAGCCCAGGACCCCTCAAGGTACAGCCTTCCTTTCGTGCTCCTGAAATTATGCATCAAAAAGTTGTGGATCTATTGAATTCAAAAGACCTGCCCAGCGTAGATGGTGTACCATGATTGCAAAAACCCAGGTGGGTTTCAATAAGTGCGGGCCAAATGCAATTTCCTCTGCAGTACAGGTGCTGGTTTATAGTTGAGGTGCTCCCCCCTTGGTCCTGCCAACATAGGGTACCTTGTGTTGGTGCACCTGCCAGGATTGACTGACCTAAAGACCGCGTCTGCTGTGGACCAATACCAGGGAGAGGGTCTGGAATATGACACTGTGCTTTGGAACCAGGTTTTCTAAGATCCAGACTGACATTGCATTGTTAGCTCACCTTGGCCTTGGACTTGAAGAATGACTTGGGGAAGAATTGAATAGGGAGGTGGGAGGTGTAGACGCGTGGGTCTTTCTGATCCCCTAAAATGTCAAGCCCTGACTGCGTTTCTACCCACGGTGAACGTTCCCAGATGACAGTAGATTGTACCCAGCTGGGGTCCCCCTTGGTGTGGATCAGATCGATCATCTCCCTTATCCAGTTGGTTCCTGATTGAGGAAGAACAGAGTGACACCTTCTTCAAATGCCTTTGACTCCACCGTGACATCTTAAAGACACCGCTACTTCTGTATGTCACCCATGTCCGTGAAGTCAACTGATGTTTCATTTCCCGTTTAGTTTTAGTCCCACTCAATTGGTCCTTCATTCTAAACACTCTCTACCTTTGGTTTCCACAAGACCATCCTCACCTTTTGCCCCACTACGGTGTTTAAATGTAGAAAAATCAAATTGTGGTCAAATACACATAACACAAAATTCATCATCTTAACCAACTTAAGGTGTTCGCTTTAGTAGCGTTTAAGTACATTCATGCTGTTGTTCACTCGCGTCCACAGAATGCATTTCACCTGCCAACACTCATTAAACAACGGGCTTCCCCACCCCCGCTTCTGGCAACAACCATCTACTGTCTGTCTGTCTGCCTGTCTGTCTGTCTGTCTGCATTGGACCGCTCTCGGTACCTCGTATGAGTGGAATCACCCGGTATTTGGCTCCTTTCACTTAGTGTAGTGTCCTCAAGGTTCCTTATGTTGCAGGAAGTGTCAGGATTTCCTTTGGTTAGAAAGGCTGAATAATATCACAGTATGTTTATACCACACTTTACTTCTCTCTGATCCATTAATGAACAGTTAGGTGAATTCCATCCTTTGGATATGGTGAACAATGCCACTAGGAACATGGGGGTGCAGCTGTCTCCTCCAGTCCCAGCTCCGAACTGTGTTCGTTTACAGCGGAAGTGGAATTGCCGGGGCCCTGTTAACTCTCGCTCCCGCTGCTGAATCCCCTCTGCTTCCTCCTAATCACGTGCACAATGCTGGACCCCGCAAAAACGATGGAGCCCACTTCACGGCCCACGCAGAGCCTGACTCACATGCGCTAGCAGGCAAGGCAGAGGGAGTGTTATTAAGGAAGGAAGATTCTACAAACATCAAAACTCCATCAGGGGAGTGAGCTCTACCTTCCTCCAGGCAGGGTCGTCCTAGTGAAGTGTGGCGATCAGATCCTCGAGGGAGGAGTCGTGGACACACACTCTCCCAGTGAGGCAGACACTGTGTTTGACTAGGCGGCAGTCAAATGCTGGTTATTCCTACTCAGGGGAAGTTAAGGCTCCGCACACACCTGGATGCCTGGAAGTGCTCTATGAGGGAAAGGACCTGGGGCCTTTGAAAGAGGGAAGACGTTTGTTGCTCTCCTGTATGGGAGACCTAAGAGGGGAATGCGCAGCCATTGCATCTGCTTCTGCCTTTGAGTGAGCAGAGAGGACTCTTATCCCCCACCCGTGCACCCCTGGCAGCCATGAGGAGGACCCCGCCTTCAGACATGCCAGCAGCTCTGCCCCCGAATGCCTGACATTTGGAGTGAAGTGGACCAATGGCTTATTTTCAGCCAGAGCATTTAGAATAAGACACATTCCCTTATGAGAAGCCGTGTTTGTCTGGATTCTGTTCTAAGTAGCCATCTACATCGGCAGCCGTCCTTATCCCTGCTCCGTTCGTGTTTCTCCTGACCAGGGCAGCAGGAGAAAGTTATGTCTTCACGAAATATTGCTAAGCTCACACAGCGACTATACAGTCAAAGCCCTGCCCAAAGGCCCCTTTCTAAGTTATTACACTTAAAAAAGTTAACATTTTTCTCTCGTTTTCAGCCGTCAGAGCGGTAATGTCTCCGTACCCCAGAAATGTCGTCTCCAGCCTGGAGTGTTTGTGGGGCGGTGCTGCCTCGTTCCAACAATCAATACGTCACTTTGTACCCACTGCCTGAGCGAGGCTTCATTCTCATCCCTCTGTCACCGTCTTAGTCCTTAGTAGATTTGTCACTTGACCCGCCTGCCGAAATTAGCCTCGTCAAATCAAATCTCATCCGTGGCACCCTGCTTACTGTTGGCCGTTACAGTTTCTTCGTGGTCAGGAGCACCTAGTGATCTTTACAGACCCACGACGGTCACTTTGCTGTTTGAAAGGCTCCCCGTGGAATTGCATCGTGTTGGGACAGTTTCCTCACTGCTTAGCCTGAATTTCGGCTTCCATATTAATTTTTCGTTGAAACACATTTGGCCTCGGTTTTTGCTACTCTCTGTGTCTCCCCCGTCTCCACAATGGTTTTTTAGGTTCATGATTATTCCCCAGGATATTGTAAATCTGGACCTTTCCACATGTAACCCGCCCCGCTCTATTTCCTCTTCAGCTCGTACCCAGCGTTGCCCCGGGACCCCACTTCAGTCAGACTCTTCTGAGACGTCGCGGTTAGGCCTAGACTTGGGTCTCCGAGTCCACCGTCGTTGAACCAACCTTAGCACACGCGTCCTGCTGAGTGACTAACGTGACATCACCCCGCTGATGAGTCCCCACCCCCTCCACTTGGGATCCCAGTTTCTTACCTGACTTTGGGTAGGAAAGTGTGATGACATCTTCATCCCTCACCACAAACTGATCCTGCAAAGACCTCAGGTCTCTAACAGTGGACGTGGGGAATGGAATCCCTTCAATCCACTGATAATCTTTCGCCATCTCAGACAAGAGCCTGCGGGTTGGGTCTGCTTTCTCTGGTCTTAGCAATGGAGACAGCCAGGTGGCTTCCTGGTTCTGATCCTGGTCAGTGTAACAGGGCGAGCAGTCCAAGGTTCCTGGAACACAGACGCCTCATAGGGAGGATCACAGTCCACCCGAACAATCGATAGCTGGCTCAGCATACTCACAGAGAGTTTCTGGATTCCATGGAAGAAGAACCCAGGAGGTAAAAAAACAAATAGAGACTAAGAAAGTGGGGGGGATGGTTCTTCATTTGAAAACGATTTCTGGAAAATGAACTTGATGTTCTTTTCCTGCCAATAGTTTACCTCACTCTGTGGGTGTTTTATCCCAGGTTCCACAGCTAATAATTGTCTTCGTTCAGAAAACATCCAATCAAACAGTGTATTTAGAGTCCATTACGATTGTGATTGTATTACTAGTTATAGGTTAGACTCATGTACTGTTTGGCTTGTTAAAAAACATGTAAGCCATGTTCACCCTTGACTGGTGTAGTATTTCTAATTTTCAAGAGTGATGAAACGGGTAGAATTTTTCATCATTTTTCTAACATAAAATGAGCGGATGCTTACTTATTTTCTTACCCAATTTCACTTTGCTGGATGCTCTGTGTGTCCCGTCCCCCTCGCCCCGCCCCAACATGAGTGGTGTGAATCCTCCTGTTGCAGTTGACCTTTGATTGCTGTTGGCCTCTCAGTGGGAGGGACTTACCTTCAGGCCAATCAGCTGTGAGGACCGACTGCAAGTGCAGCAGAGGAAGTGCTGTGCAGGGCATACCCCTTGGAGCAGAGCCGACTTCAGTGGGGCTCTGGTACCTGAAAAGGCCACTTCCCAAGTGCGTCACTCATGGAAGTTGTGCGATGGCCTGGGACTGTCCACCATAGGTGTTGGCTTTGGGACTTTTTGAAAGGACTGGCCAAGGTCAGCTGCTGTGTGTGCCCAGGCCAGGGCCACCGATAGGAGCTGCAAAGATGGCTGCCAGTGGTGCTGGACTTGACGATGCCAAGGAGAGGCAGAGCTGCCAACCAAGGCCGGCTGCCACTACTGCTGGGCCTGAGGCCACATCACAAGAGGTATGGGACACACTGAGGCCAGATGCTACTTGTTGTCGCCTTTAAGAGACTTTAGGAAGACCCTGAAGCATGAGCCAAGACAGGCCATTTCTATGGAAAAGTCACAGAAAATGACTTGGGTGGGCCTACAAGCTGGGTTGGAAGGGGTCTCAGGGAATCACCAAGGTGGGTGGACAGTGTGAGCCTGGTCGATGGAGACTCATATGACGCTCGCCTGTACCTCAGGGGGAGGGCTCAGCAGGAGAACGGTGGCCTCTGCCAGCACTTCTGTCTGGGAGAAAGCTGCCCGCTCCCCCAGCCAGCTCTGGCCCAATGCCAAACACTTTAGTTCTTGCCCATACGTCCCTGGTGCCTTTCAAGCTGCTGCCCTAGAGCAAGAGGTCAGAACGGGTAATTGACAACAAGTCTGTGCATGGGACCTTTAGGGGGGACGGCCTGGGACGCCAGCAACTCCCCACTCACTGAGCCACGGTCCCTGCCAGTTTTTAGAGCCAGAAGTTATGGGGGCTTCTCCCACTGTCACAGGAAAGTTGGGCTCAGGGTAGGGGGTGGGGTGGCCTGTGAAGGGCCTGGTGTGGTTCCCCTCAGGGGAGAGCTCTGTAGCTGAGACATTCCTCCTGATTTTTGACCACCACGTGTCGGGTGGGCCCCCTGCATTCCTCGTCTCTGCCCGTCCTAGCAGTCTCAGTGTGGCTGCTTCTTTATACCTCACTCAGAGGACTTTTTGTTTAGCTGCGCCTCAGGCTGTTATAAATGGTGGTGGTTCTGTAGTTTCGTTGTAGCTTTGACGCGGTTGCAGGAGGAGGTGAGCACAGCTTGACCTGCGCTGCCCTCTGGGCCAGATCCTCACTGAGCTTCTTCCGTTAAGACAGTGATTTTCAATTGTCTCTCAGGTGATTTTTCTTTTTCGTCCTCACCTGAGGACTTTTTTTTTTTCATTTAGAGAGGAAGGAAGGGAGAGGAAGATGAACATGAATGCAAGAAAGAAGCATCAGTGGGTTGCCTCCCATATGCGCCCGCAACCTTAGAGGGGAATGGAACCCACCACCTTTCACTCCAAGGGCGATGCTCCGACCAACAGAGCCACTACTCCGGCCAGGGCTCTCAGGTGATTCTCAGTCTCCCTTGTTTCGGTTAGTTCCTGGGAATTTTGATGGTCCTTTAGGTGGCCTCGTGTCTCCCTGGCCCTTCCTGATCCTTGTAGCCTCGTGGTAATTAATGTCTGCACATTTGAAGAGGCAGCCACCTGTGTGAAAAAGCCTTCACCATCCAGCATGGTTAGAGAGTCAGGGAATCCCGCAAAATTTTCCTCTGGAGGCAACCACTTGACTCCTTTCTCTCCCTTCTAAAGGGAAAGTTTTAGGATTGTGTCTTCTCTCGGTCCCACACTGGGAACTGTCCCACACTCAGCGTTGTCTCCTTTTGTCCTAAGCCAGTGCACCAAGGTGCTGGGACAAGGGCACAGGCTTCCCTCTTCTCTTCTTCCTCTCTCCTGAATTAACAGCCTCAGGATGGCCTGAAGCTCCTAGAGACAGAGCTTGAAACAGGCATTTTGTATAAATGATTTAACGAACGAGTGTGCCCGACAGAACAGGAGACATGACAGCTGACAGGGAAGGAAGAGAGAACCCAGCACCGATGTGGCCAGGACGGGAGGCCAGTTCCATCCCAGTGCCCGGCAGGCTGGAAAGCACATCACACCATGCCTTTGGTCCCTTTGGAGGTCACGGTGCCCGGCCTAGCACTTGCATGTGAGTCATTCACTGGGTGCTGGTGGCCAAGCAGTAGCCTGATGTCTCAGGAAACTCCTCTCTGGTTTTGCTCAGAGCAATTTGGCTGAAAGGAGCACACCTACTATTTATCATCTGCCTCGCCCACGGCAGGTGGTGAATAGGCACCAAAAGCCTCCAGCCCAGAAATACGCACACGCGATTCTAAGTTCTTATTCGAGATGGGATGCCACACACAGGGAGAACGTATGTGATTGGCGGTGGGCACCGAAGGAGTAGTATGTGTGTGTGATGTGTCTCAGGGTGTACTTTGATGTGTCACAAATATGGGAAGGTGGTAACATTCATTAACCCGTTTAGAAAGGGCATTAACTTCAAAATATTTTCTTTATTATTCTGCGCATGGCTTTAAACCGAAAAGAAACGTGGTTATTGTCAAGTGTATAAAGAATTGTAACATTCAATACAAAGTTGGCTTTCTCTGAGCAGGCTGGTACCCAAGAACATCAGGAAATTCAGCATTTACACCAGATGCAGGCACGTGATGCCTTCAGTCCCATGGGAAGAGGCCCTGAGGAAGCCCGGCCATCTTCTCTCGGTAAACTTGATCAAAGGCTTCACTCTGGGCCACTGTGAAGTGATTTTTCCAGTCCCCAGTGATTCCTGTCAAACACAAAACATCAGTCCAGATTAGTATAAGGTCTCAGTACATAATCTGTGCTGGTAGGTACACACACCCATGCTTACGATGCAGAAAACTATACAGCCAGATGGGCGTTGGCAGGTAATCCTGGTCAGAGAGGAGGCACGAGGCCAGGGCAGAGTGGGATTCGTGGGAGAGGGATCCAGGCCCAGTGAGCCCTTGCTCACCTGTTTTCTGCCCGTGGATTCTTTCTCATCTGTAGTGGACACCGTATGACCCAGGCCAAGCAGTTGTGCTGACCTGAGCAGAGAAGTCGCTGTGCTGGGGAGCCAGGTGACTGACACTGGCACAGTGGGACATCAGGAAAGAGAGAGGCCCTGGCCAGGTTGCTCGGGTCATTGGATCACCATCCCATTCACCAAACAGTGGTGGGTTCCATCCACGGTCAGGGCACATACCTAGGTTGCAGGTTCGGTTCCTAGTAAGGGAGCAAAGGGGTGCATCTGATCTATGTATGTTTCTCTGCCACCATGATGTTCTCTTTCTTTCTCCCTTTCTCTCTCTATAAAATCCATAAATATATCATCAGGTAAAGATTTTTTTTAGTATAAAAGAATCAAGGAAGAAGGGAGGTCTGTTGCAGGTGCCTCAGATGTGAGAGTCACGGGACTCTGACACCTCCAGCTGAGCCAGGGAGCAGCGCTCACTCGCCACGGGGCAGCCACCGCCGCCGGCTCAGCAGCACCTGGGACAGCGAGGATGGGTTCATTACACCCAGTGGGGAAAGTAGAATAAAAAATCCCACTTCTCATCAAACACAGTAGAGCTCAATGAAAATGAGAATCTGCCTTCAAAGCACTGAAGCACAAAGTCAACATGTGCCTCAATGTGTATCTGGTAGAAACTTCCTTCTCCGATGAAATACAGTTTTAGAAATGTGAAAACTGCAGGGCCTTCCGGCCAGAAGCTCTACTCGACAGTAAATTCCAAAGGAAGTCCTTTTGTCTGGGGAAAGGTCATACTACATGTCAGGAAGAGAGAGAGACCTTCAAAGCAGTGAATAAACAGAGGACAGTATTCTCATTGTTCTTGTAATTATCACAAAGGGCCAGAGCTGTTGAAAGCAAAAGATCGCCCTGGGTGGCTATGGTTATTGACGTAAATCTAAAATCTACGGGGAAATGGCACAGAGAGCTCTGGTGGTAAACAGAACCCCGTTCCCTCATCAGCCTCGGACTCTGGTCCCCTCACTCAGACCCCGATCCCTTGGCAGTTGTCCTGTGTCTGCCCAATCCTGTCAGCGTGGCCCCGCTGGAGGCCACCCAGTGTGTTTTCTTTTTCTTCCTACTTCTCCTCTATTTCCTGCATTTCTTAAAATAGAGATAATTCATGCAGCATGCACCAGGATCTGGTCCTAAGCTAGGCGCTCAGTAAACAACATTGTCACTATTGATAAGAACTAATGATGCACCTAATTTTGCCTTTTTCCAAATAATCTATATGTTTATTAGGACATGGCTTGCCTTCATCTTAGTCTTCGCCTCCCTCCCAAGACTTATACAGACCCTGACACAGAGCTTGTGCCTCGTACCTAACGGTCCGAAGAAAAGCTTCCTCAAAGCTTGCACGAGGACCGGGTCTCCGGGACGAGGGCACGGATGCGTGGATGCGTGAGTTTAAATGGAGAGAAACACGGACGTTGCCCTAGCTGTCAACTCCCAACGTCTGGAGAGCCGAGGTCTGAGCCGTAATTTCCTCAGAAACATCACAGCCATTTCACGGAGCCTGGTCCTGGGCTGTCTTTGTTTCCACTTTCACTTAGGCCTTAGTTATCCGGTATTTTCTCAGATCACTCTGACGTTGACACACTTAGCCAAATCAGGGTAAAAAAAATAGCCACACGGACTGCAGTGACGGCGATCACAGTCAAATGGTGAGCCTGAGAGAACACCACAGAACGAAGAGGAATACAGCACAACATTCATGCCGTCTCAGACCTCGTGACATTAGAATATTTTTCACATTTCACTGCCACACAGCGTGAGTGTTTTTTGAGGGAGTTCCATGCAGGGCGCATCAAATTTTTGGTGCCTTAACACCTTGAATACTCCCCATCTCTTGATGACTGACGATTGTTGAGCCGTGCACTGCTGTGCGTCACGTGATTTCACTTCCTCAGTCACAACAGTCCTGTGGAGTCGTCGTCATCTGCCCCATTTTACGGTTGAGGAAGGTGAGGCCTGGAGGACACAGAGTGTGAGGTCATTACAGTGGCAGAGTTAAAAGCTGAATCTAGACACCCTGGCTCCAGGCACCCACCCTTATTGCAGACCCTGCCACAGCCTGTCCTCTGACACAGCATGAGGGCGTCTGAGGACAACGGCCAGAAATGGGGTTACTGGGCCAAGGGTCTGTGCACCTTCGGTCTCAGAGGTGGTGCCCTCCCCTGAGGCCATGCCATTTTCTCTCAAGCCAGCACCTTAGGAGAACTCTAACCACACCCTTTAGTTTCTCCGTCTTCCTCAGTGTTGGGGGCTTGGTGATAACTGACTCAAAAAAAAGAAGGGGACAGCGAGAGTTTACTGAGCGCCAGTTGCTGGAGATTGTTCATGTAAATGCCTGACAGCCACAGGCGAGGTAGGTTTCCTTTACCCTGTCGCGCCGCCAAGCGAACCGAGGCCACAAGTCTCTGTCCCACAGCTGGTAACAGGCAGAGGCATGCTCTGCACCCCGAATCCCCTAATAACAGACTATCCTTCTTTCCTCCCCAGGGGTGCGTGCTGAGTTCCTCGGAGGAGGGTATTTTGTGGACCAGGATTGCACTTCTCCAACTTGGGTTGCGTGACTGAGCACAAGAAGCCATGAGGAGCCTCGGGGTGGGCACGACACCACGTCCTGGAGCAATCCACTCTACTCGAAGAATCACAAGGGAAAAGCCGGATGATGCACCTACCTGGTGAGTGACTTAAAACATGGCTTTTTGCATTAACACACACCAGGTGCATCATGACATAGGATGCTAAAGTCACATGCTTGTTTCAAAACGAAGCCAAAGAGTTTTCTGTTGTGAGGCAGCTGCTTTGGGTCTGTCCCAGACCACCGAGCTAGGCGTTCAGCCTCCTCTCCTGTTGGGGGATAGTGGTCAGAAGTGTGAGAACTCCCAGGCAAAGCACAGAGCTCCACAGCCGGAGGCCCCGCAGCCGGGGCTGGCTCGGCCACAGGAGCCTGCTGCACGTCTCGCTCCAGCTCCACGCTCAGGGACACCAGTGTGGTAGCTCCCAGTGGGCCCTGGTGGGACTGTTTACACCAGCGGTCCCCAACCTTTTTGGCACCAGGGACCGGTTTCGTAGAAGACAACTTTTCCATGGACATGGGGATGCTGCGGGGTGGAGGCAGAGCTCAAGCTATAACTCAAGGGAAGATTCAAGCTATAACTCACTGCGCAGCCCAGTTCCTAACCAGCCATGGAACGGTACTGGTCCACGGCCCCGTAGGTTGGGAACTCCTGGTTTATTTATACCATGGAAACTGGCAGATGCTACAAATCACCCAGCACCCCCCTGCCCTGGAGTCTTATCCAGAGAGAATTCGGGCATCCAGGGCTTTGGGGCGACCCCTCTGTCTCCACATGCTGTAGGAGAAGGCTTGCTCAGTGCAGTCAGAGCACTGCACGCCAGGCCACTGGGTTGGTCACTGAGTCGCAACTCCCGACCCAAACCCCGCGTGCCGCCAGTCTCCCCACATCCTGTGGCCCGTCTGTTGCAACAGGGAAAACCTCCTGACTGCAGTGCCACACTGCCACCTCCCAAACCCACCAGAGAGGATGAGGTGGGGAGTTTGTCCTGTGTGGACCCCTGTCTCACACCAGGAGGGCAGACCGTGTTACACGTGGACAGGGCCTTCAGCCCTGACTCCATCACTTAAAGCTCTGTGACCGCAAGGGGGGTCGTCATCCCTGTCACCCTCATGTTTGCTGGAAAACGTGAAGCCAGCGTGTCTGGCTTACTCTGAAGATGAAAGGAGATCGTGTGATACACACGGAGTGCCCAGCAGAGCGCTCGTCCTGGCACTGACCGTGAACCCAGGAGGTGGGGCTGGCCACGTGCAGCACGCACGCACCACAGCACTTCCACAGAGACGGACAGACTCAGGCCGCAGCATTGGCTCGCCACGCTGGTAGCCACAGTGAGGGCCACAGCCTCGCCTCTCCAGGCGGTCGCCCTGGTCCTGCCTCGGCTGCTCACAGCAGCGGCCATCTGCTTCCCCTTGCAGGCAAGGGCATCAAGCTAAAGGCCCAGTAAGATTCAGTAACTTGCCCAAGGCCACACAGCCACAAAAAGGAACGTTGGTCAGCTCACAGTGTCCAGTGGAGAACAGAAAGTGGACTCACAACATGATCAGTTTCCCACATGAGGAAGTGGCACCCCGTGCAGGTCGCGGGGCTGGGACGGCTCCTTGAAGAACTGCTGGTAAAGAAGGTGTTCACTCTCGGGCCATTCAGTCACTCAGGGCAGGTGTTAGCCAGGCCCTCCACGTACGGGCACTGGGGGTGCCCAGGGGGGCTCTCCTCAGCGGGTTTGCACACAAGCTGGTGGAGACAGACCATAAAGTGGAGCAGACACAGTGAGGAAGCAAATCACGTAGTGTTTTGGAAAAAGCTCCATCTTTCCCATCTCTGCTTT
Organism: Macrotus californicus; assembly: GCA_007922815.1. Lineage (NCBI taxonomy): Eukaryota > Metazoa > Chordata > Mammalia > Chiroptera > Phyllostomidae > Macrotus > Macrotus californicus. The sequence continues at coordinate 60,713 of VMDR010001013.1, forward strand.
CCCCTCAGATCACCACCACTCACAGCAGTTCTGATGCCACATGTGTGGGGGTTTTCTCCACACCAGGCGATTTAGTGGCCCCAGCTGGATGTCCTACGATTTAACTCAGTTCTGACACTATCCACCTGGAGACAGTGTCAGATCCCACAGATCAGGGGTCAGTCCTACAAGACGCCAGTCACAAGGAGTGGGTCCCCAGGTGACCCACAACTTCTATCTGTTTTGGCTACAAATCAGAGGTTCCTGGGATCCCCGTTTGGGTTGGATCAGTTTGTTGGAGCAGCTCACAGAACTCGGGAAACACATTCACAGTGTAATTATTAATGGATGTCGTAACGGACACAGACGAATGGTCAGATGAAGAGGTACGCAGGGTGAGGTCTGAGAGGGTCCCGAGCACAGGAGCCCATGTCCCCATGGAGCTGGGATGCTTCACCTTTCTGGCACGTGGATGTGTGCACCGACCCAGGAGCTCTCTGAACCCCGCCCTTCTGGGATTTTCATGGAGGCTTCCTCACGTAGGCACGATTGACTGTTAACTCCATTTCCAGCCCCTCTCCCCTCTCTGCAGCAGTGGCGGTTGGAGGGATTAGGTGAAAATTCCAGGCTGTAACCATGGCTTGGTCTTTGCCGACCAGCCCCCATCTAGGAGGAGACTGACGAGTCTTCTCATTACAACAGAAGATGCTCCTATCACTTAGGCATTTACAAGGGTCTGAGGAGTCCCTGGGTCAGGACCCAGGGACAGACCAGGATATTTTGCTCCTATTATCTCACACGTGGCACATTAGACAGTAGTGAGAGCTGGGTGAGGGAGACTGGGTGGGCAGGTCAGCGGCAATTTGCAGTTATGAAGTGGAACGGCTAAGGTGAGCCTTACCAAGAAAGTGCGACTGGAACAAGGGTGGAAGGAAGTGAGGAACTGAGGTGGGGGCCGGGCCTTGAGGACCCGAATTCGTAGCACACGAGAGGCAAAATAGGGCCAAACATCACGTACTGACTCAACCTCATCCTCATCCTCAGCTCCGGAAGTAGTCCTGTGTGGTCCGCATTTAACAGGAGGAAAGAAACTGGCACTGAGAGGTTAAGTAACTCGCCCGAGGTCACACAGTTAATGAAAATCGTGGTTGGTCCAACTCCAGGCTGCCCGCTCTTCCCTCGGTGAGCCAGGGGTCTGGCAGCCAATACCCGGGCTTGGATCCTGGCTCTGCCACTGCCCTGTGCTGTGTGGCCTGGGGCACGTGATTTCTACCCTGCGCATCCCTCTCCTCATCTGGAAATGGCATTGAGAACAGTGCCTGACCCAGGGTCAGAGCAAGAATTAACCAGTAATCTGCATGGAGAGGCAGCTGGCCCATGTAAGCACTCCAGTTTACTCACCTTACTAACAGTTCACCTGTTAGGTACTACTCTTACTTACCACTGCTGTCCTCTTTATTAAGAGAGAGGGACACGCAGTGAGCCTGGCTTCCCTTGAACAGTGCTAGGCCATCTCATGATTCACATTTTGAATCGGAACAGACTGTCGTTCTCTAACTCGGAACTTAATTATGGTCTTGGTTTGATTCCTCGTCCCTTCCCCCCACTCTCAGGGGAGAAAAGAACTCGAACCTTGAGAGAGGGAAACACCTGTAATTCCGTTTCCCAGGCTGCCTCTGGCTGTACCTCACTCATAGAACAATCTCAGAGCTTTCTACGTGTCCACTGTCGTTGGCGTGGGGTGTGATGATGGCGCTCTCCAGACACGTGGGCCAAAGTGTTTAGGGCATGCCGTTGTGGCCACAACTTACTTTAAAGTGATTTTTTTTTACTTTATTTTTTTGCTTTTTAGCTTGTTTTCTTTTTTTTTTTTTTTTAAGGAAAGAAAATGTGAATATTGGGTGAAGAGTGGTCAGGAGTTCACTGCACTATAATTTCTCTAGATTTCAGATTTTTCAGTGGGGGTGAGGAATAAAATGCACGCCCCACGTCTACCTGTTACAGACCAACCCGTCTGCAGAAGACAAGTTCAGAGGGCTTGGGGTGACTGCGGGCAGAGGTGCTCTGTGGTGTGGTCTCTGCGTGGAGCAGCTGACTCTGCCACAGACCGTCTGTCGGCCAGAAGCGTTCGGGGCTGGTCCCTGAGTCAGTCCACACAGATTCCCTGTGCACCGCTCTGTGCTGGCGCTGTCAGCCCCGGAGGAGGGGGTAGTGAGCAGGAGTCAGGTGCCTGCTGCATCAGGTGCCTGGTAGAGCCCGTCCCGGTGGGGACCCTTGTAACCACACTCGTAGACAGGGAGCAGCGGGTGCTCTGATCGTACTGGAGCAGGAGAATGCTGTAGGCTCTGTAGGGCAGGGCAGCGCTGCCCCCTGCCAGCAGTGCGAGACAGCTTAAAATTTCCAGGAGCCACGTGGAGAAGAGTAAAAGACAAAACCAAATTAATCGTTAAAGTTAATTTAATGGCACATTTTATTATTGAACTCAGTACATCTGAAACATTACAGGTTCAGCTTGTGATCAGTCTTAACAGTTAGCATGCAGTTAGTGGTACAGTTGACATGCTTTTTCTTGTACGAGTCTTCAAAGCTGGTGTGTGCCTTACACGCAGCGTCCCACCCTCCACATGTGTCGTGTTTACTGCAGATATTTGTTCTGTGTGTACGCTTTATAAAGTTTATCATTGGAGAAGTAGATTCACACACCCCAGTTGTCCTGAGCATACCTTAAAGTTTTACAGTAGCCGAATTGAGGATCCATTTTCAACTTTGGATTAAAAATAAATTTCAACTTGGTAGTTTTCATACTATGTTTTAATAATAAATTCGCAGAAATAACATAAAATCAAACACTCCGTTTCTCAGCTGCACAAGCCTTGTTTCTAGGGCATACTTGTCACACGGGGTGGTGGCGTGCCTGCGGTTCTTACAGAGACTCCAGGGCCACCCAGAAGGCCAATGAGCCTCCAACTTCTGTTCTCCTGCAGCCCCACCTTCCCCGTGTGCTGCTGCTCCCCAGGTGAGGCCTGTTGGAGGGGAGAAAAGGGTGCCTGCTTCAGGAGGAAAGGCCAAGGTAAGCAGCCCTTCCTCTTCCTTTGGGAAAGTTCTGTCTTGTGAGCCATGGACCATTTGTTTTTCCTCCAGGGACACTTTCTGCCCAATGGAGACCCAACCAAGACCCAATCCCCGGGTTCCTCCCTTCACCACAGAGGGTGCGAGCTGAGAAGGGCCTGCTTTCCTTTTTCCTCAGTGTGCACGTGACCACTCCCCTGTTGGTTCAGCACCTCGAGGGTCCCTGCCAGCGTCATTGGGAGGAATGCCCTCCCCAGAGGGAAGGTGACAGCTTCTGATTTCCCTCAGTGGAGAGGCCTGCCCAGGCCGGACCTGCTGAGGCACAGGCAGATTCTGTGTTGCTCTCCAGAGCTAAGCTCCTAATGACGCTTTGTTTCTATGTGATGTGCTTTTTATGCAGCACAGTCGTAAATATCATGCCAACGGTGTTCACTGATGTTAATATACCTGCCTCTTCTGGCCTCAGCACCCCCAGACGTGTCCTGAGTAGCTCCCTGGCCCCTGTCTCTCCTGTGTTTGGGAAAAGTCCTCTGTCTGCTCCAGGCATGTGGGAACACGGGCCCACCGTGACAGGACATGGGGTTTTCCATTTCAGGCACCAGTGGCGTTTGGAGACTTGGCCATCTGCGTCTCCCTGGAGGAATGGAAGAGACTGAGCCCCATGCAGAAGCACCTGTACGAAGACGTCCTGTTGGAGAACTACCAGCACCTGGTCTCTCAGTAAGGCTCCCCCACAATCCACAGCTGCCCTTCGAGGGGCGGGAACCGGCCAGTCTGGCCTGGAAAACAGAAGCTGCTCCAGTCCGCGTTTGTCTTCTTTTTAACAGCCTTTTTCAGATATAATTCACACACGGCACAAGTCACTCAAATCAAGTGTCCAACTCGGTGGTATTAATCATGTGGGCAGAGTGTGTGTCCATCAGTACCCTCATTTTAGAACATTCTGCCGCCCCCCCTCAAAGAAACCCCATGCCCATTTGTATCTCTCTTCCTTTCCCCTGCCCATTAATCCCCCCAGATGAAGCAAACACTCCTCTGCTCTGTCTCTATGGATTTGCCTGTTCTTGGCCTTTCGTGGAAATGGAGTCACACAGTATGTGGCCTGTATGCCTGGCTTCTCTCACTGACCACCAGGTTTTCGAGGTTCGTCCACATGTACTGGGTATCAGTGCCTCATTGCTTTTTATGGCCGAGTAACATTCCACTGTGTGGATGGGCCGCGTTTGTTTATCCAACCCTCGGCTGATGGGCATTCAGGCTGTTCCCACTCCACCGCTCTTACGAATATGCCGCTGTGAACATCTGTATGAGTTTTTCTGTGGATGCTTATTTTCATCTGGGTAGGCAGCTATGAGTGGAATTGCTTGCTGGTCATAAAGTAGCTGTGTCTGTAACGTTTTGAGGACACCTCACTTGTGTTAAGGCAGAGAATTTAATATCAGGAATTGACAGATACTGGTAAAAGGTGATTAGTGGACCCTAGGGTCACGCAGAGGTGGTAAGTAAGGCAGGACACAGTCACCCTCCCAGGGCAAGGGGAGAGTCCAGAGCTTTCAGGACACAGAGGGACACAATCTTGTGTAGGAGGATTGGGTCGTGTTGCCTGGTTCTGTACTCCTGACAGGGCAGGATGAGGCTGGTTCTGGGGGTGGATGGGCAAAAGGAAAGCAGAAATTGAAACCGCCAGAGCCCCTACCGGTGGACACTCCCAGGGCCTGGCTGGCAAAGGAGAGGTGAGCCCCTGCACCAAAAACAGCTCAGAGAAGGGGGGTCGGGAGCTGAAAGGCAGCAGCTCAGTGACCAGCCTCAGGAGTTTCTGCTCCTGCTTTTCAGGAAAACAGCCAGCTTTGTAGAGTTAGGAAGGAAAAACTCTGCTGCCTGTACCTGGATTTTCACCCCACCTCATTCTCCGACTGCCCTTCTGGTCCTCTGAGCTCCCTTTGTGCTGATGAGTCCCCATCCTAGCTGTTGACACAGGCTCAGCTCCGATGTCGTGGCACCCACATCACATTCAATTCCCACGTTTGTCCTTTGTGCAGGACTTTCTTATCGGAGGCCAAACGTGACCACCTTGTTGGAGAAGGGGAAAGCGCCCTGGATGGAGCCAGCGAGGAGACGCAGGGGCCTGGGTGAGTGACAGAGCCAGGGCTTAGAAGTCCTGTGTAAGAGCACATGCCATTGGGAGGGGGCCGCCCTGTGAGGTAATACCTGAGAGCCGCTTCCCCACCTCCTGGGCAGAAAGTGAAGTCTCTGCAGTATGATCCATCCCCACCCCAAGGGAGGATAACTAACATTTTATGAGCCTTTACTGGGTATCAGCCACCCCTGTAAACACAGGTTTCTCCCAACAGTGCTGTAAGGTAGGGACTATCCTATTCTGTGGACAAGGAAACTGTGGACCAGAGAGCTTTAGTGACTTGCCCGAGGTTGCCCAGCTAGGAGGTGGCAGCAGAGCTGGGTGTGAACCCCAGCTTCTAGTTTCAGGAGCTGAGATCTTAACACCCTCATCCCCACCCACCACTTTCCCTGCCCCGGCTTCCGTATGTACCCTCAGAGAAAGTGCGTCCCAAACAACCTCTTTACTGTGAGCACCTCTAATGATAACGTCCCAATGTGCGTTTTCTTCATTCCTCAAAAAAATAAAAAATAAGAAAAATCTCTTCCATAACTGTCCATTTTCACTACTTTGTAAGAACTCATTCCCTTTTCTAACAGATTCCTCTTTGGTTGGTCAAGTCGTGTGGGGTTTTTCTTGACACTTCTGTGAGGTTTTTTAATTGTGTGTGGGGGGGTGGGGGTGGAGGGAAGCATAACATTAAGTATGCGATCCTAATCATTTTTAAACGTACAGTTATGTATTCACATTGTCCTGCAGCAGATCTCTAGAACTTGTCCATCATGCAGCACTGAAAGTCTGTGCCCTTGGTCACCGGCTTTCTGCTCTGTTTCTACGATTCTGACAATTGTGGACACTTCATATGAGTAGAATCATACAGTATTGGACCTTTTCTTACTGGCTTCTTTTCCTGAGCTTAGTGTCCTCGAGGTTCATCCATGGCATAGCGTGTGACAGGATTTCCTTCTCCTTAAAGGCCCTGAAATCTATTGTATGTGTGTATTCAGCCCGCCCTCCGTATCCCGTTCCACATTCGTGGTTTTAACCAACTGTGGATTGAAAATGTTTGAAAAATATGTTGCACTGTACAGTGGGTGCATCTGTACTGAACAGCGCAGACTTTTGCTTGTCGTTATTCTCTGAACAGCACGGTATAACAACTACTTACACAGCATTTATGTTTGGGGTATAATCTAGCGATGATTTAAAGTTTACAAGAGGATTGTGTAGGTTATATTGCCAATACTGTCATTTTATATAAGGAACTTGAGCAGGAACTTGGATTTTAAGAGTCCATGGGGGACCTGAAATCAGTCCCCTGAGGATACTGAGGGATGGCTGTACCACAGTTTTTAAATCCGTTCATCTGCCAGTGCTTCCGCCGATTGGCTCTTGTGAATAATGTCGCAGTGAACATGCGTGTGCAGATATCACCCTGAGATCCTGATTTCGATTCCTCTAGATATATGCACCCAGAAGTGGGATCACTGGATCATATGGTAGTTCTAGTTTTAATTTGCTGAGAAACCTCCATGCTGTTTTCGATGATGGCTGCGCCATTTTTCACTTCCACCAATGGTGTACAAGAGTTTGGACTTCGCATCTTGCCAACAGTTATGTTCTGTTGTTGATTTTGTTTTGCTGTGTTTATGGTGGCCATCCTTATGGATGCGAGGTGATACTGTGGTTTTGAGTTGCATCTCCCTAGTGATTAGTGATGTCGAACGTCTTTTTAAGTGCTGGTTGGCCATTTGTCTCTCTTCTTTGGAGAAGTGTCTATTAAAGTCCCTTGCCCATTTTCAATAGGGTTTTCTTTTGTTGTTGAGTTGTAGAATTTCCATATGTATTCTGCGTATTTACCCCTTATCAGATTTGCAGTTATTTTCTCCCATTCATTCCTCAGGTTTCCTTTTCACTGTTCACTGTTTGCTCTCGCATGCAGAAGTTAAGTCTCACCTAGTCCTCTTTGTCTATTTTTTATTTTGTTCCCTGTGCTTTTGGTGTCGTATCTAAAAAAAAAATCAGTACCAAATCCAAAATCCTGGAGCTTCTCCCTTGTGTCTTCTTCTAGGGGTTTAATAACTTTTGATCCTATGTGTAGGTCTTTATTCCGTTTTGAGCTAATTTTTGTATTTGGTGGAAAGTAAGGGTTCTATTTCATTCTTGTGCATGAAGGTATCTTGTTTTCTCAGCACCATTTGTGGAAGACATTGCCCTTTCCCATTGTGCCGTCTTGGCACTCTTTTTGAAAATCATTTGACCAGATTTGCAAGGGTTTGTTTCTGGGCTCTCTATTCCTGTTGGTCTGTATGTCTGTCTTTATGCCCGCTGCCACACCATCTTAATTACTGTTGCTTCGTAGTATGTCCTGAAATCAGGAAGTGTGAGGCCTCCAACTTTATTCCTCTTTTTCATGGCTGTTTTGGCTATTCAGAGTCCCTTAAAATTCCATATGAATTTTAGGGCTTTTTATCTATTTCTGCAAAAAATGTCATTGGGATTTTGACAGGGATTGCATTGAATTTGTAGATCATTGCAATCATTTGGTCACTTTTACAATATTAAACCTTCCAATCCACAAGCTTAGAGTATCTTTCCCTTTAGCTGTGTCTTCTTTGGTTACTTTTAGGAATCTTTTGTAGTGTTCAGTTTATAAAGTCTTTCACCTCTTTGATTAAATTTATTTCTAATATCCTTCTAAATTTATAATAAATTGGGGTTGTTTTCTCAGTTTCCTTTCTGGAGTGGTCATTTTTAATGTATAGAAATGTAACTGACCTTGGAGTGTTGATTTTATAGCCTGTCACCCTACTGAATTTATTTGGTTCTAATAGTTTTTGTGTGTGGAATTTTTAACACCATGTCATCTGTAAACAGAGAGAATTTTATTTTTTTTATAATGTCTTGTATTTCTTTTTCTTGTCTAATTGCTTTGGCTAGAACTTCCAGTGCTGTGTTGAACAGTAGTGGTGAAAATGAGCATCCTTGCCTTCTTCCTGATCTTGAAGGAAAGGTTTCAATCTTTTCCCTATTTACTATGATATTTGCTGTGGGCTTTTTAATTATGACTTTTATTATATTAAGATAGTTTTATTCTAGTCCTAGTTTATTGAGTGATTTCATTATGAAAGATTGTTGAATTTTTTTTTTTAAGAATTTATTTTTTTATTTCTAGAGAGGGGAAGGGAGGGAGAAAGAGAGGGAGAGAAGTATCAATGTGTGGTTGCCTCTCATGTGACCCCCACTGGGGACCTGACCTGCAACCCAGGCATGTGCCCTGACTGGGAATTGAACCGGCGACCCTTTGGTTCGCAGCCCGTGCTCAATACACTTGAGCCACACCAGCCAGGGCAGATTGTTGAATTTTGTGAGAAGCTTTTTTCTCATGGATAATCATAGGATAATCATGTGGTTTTTGTCCTTCATTTTGTTAATGTGATGTATTACATAGATTGATTTCCCATATTGAACTATCCTTGCTGTCCAGGTATAAATTCCACTTGCTTGTGTGGATGATCCTTTCCATGTGCTGTTGAATTCAGTTTGCTAATACAGTTACCCTTGAACAACATAGGGGTTAGGGGCATCGACTCCCTGCGTAGTTGAAAGTCTGCATGTAACTTAAGTAGACCCTGCACATCTGCAAGTTGCAACCACAGATCAAAAATACTGTCTCTGATCTGCAGCTGGTTGAATCCATGGATGCGAAACCCAGGGATATAGAGGGTTGGCAGTATATTTAATGAAAAAAGAAATCTTTTTATTTTCTTCTGCTGATTTTGGATTTAATTTGCTTTTCTTTTTTTACTTTTCTAAGGGAGCAACTTAGATGATTAATTTTAGGTATTCTTTTCTAATATATGCAGGCAATGCTAGGAATTTCCCACTAAGCACTGGTTTTCACTGCATCCTATACATTTTGATGAGTTATGTTTTTATTTTCATTTCGATAAAAAATATTTTTTAATTTCTCTTCAGATTTCTTCTTAACCCCGTGTGTTATTTGGAAGTATGTTGTTTAATCTCCAAGTAATTGGGGATTTTCCAGCGATCTTTCTGTCACTGATTTCTAGTTTAATTCTGTTGCAGTCAAAGAGCAGGCGTTATATGATTTCTGCTCTTTTGAATTTGTTAGGGTGTGTTTGATGGTCCAGAATGTGCTCTGCCGTGTGGTGACTACTCCATGAGAGCTTGAGAAGAATATGGTTCTGCTGTAGTTGGATGAAGTCGTTTGTAGCTGGAATTACACCCAACTGAATGACGGTGTGGTGGAGTCCTTACTTTTTCTGCCTGCTGGAGCTGCCCATTTCCGAGAGGGCTACTGACGCTTCTAGCTATGAGAGTAGACGTGTCTGGTTCTCCTGGCAGGTCAATCGGTTTTTGTCTCAGTCAGGTCGATGCCGGGTTAGGCACACGCATTATGAATTGTGACGTGTTCCTGAAGAATTGACTCCTTTATCATTATGTAACACCCCTCTTTGATCTATGTTAACTTTCCTTGTTTTTAAGTGTGCAATGTCTGAAATTGATATAGCTACTACTGCTTTCTTTTGGTTAGTATTAGCACGGTATATTTCTCTCTGTCCATTTACTATTAATCTCATATATCTTTATATCTAAAGTGGATTCCTTTTTTTTTTTTTTTAATTTTTATTTATTTATTTTTTAGAGAGAGGGAAAGGAGGGAGAAAGAGAGGGAAACATCAACTGGTTGTCTCTCACATGCCCCCCAACTGGGGACCTGGCCTGCAACCCAGGCATGTGCCCTGACTGGGAATCAAACCAGTGACCTTTTGGTTCGCAGGCTGATGCTCAATCCACTGAGCTGCACCAGCTGGGGCTAAAGTGGATTTCTTATAGACAACATACAGTTGGTTCCTGGGTTTCTTTAAAGATTTTGTTTATTATTTATTTTTAGGGAGGGAAATGGAGGGAGAAAGAGAGGGAGAGAAACATCAACGTGTGGTTGCCTTTTGCGTGCCTCAAACTGGGGACCTGGCCCACAACCTAGGCATGTGCCCTGATTGGGAATTGAACTGGCAACCCTTTGGTTCGCAGGCCGGTGCTCAATCCACTGAGCCACACCGGCCAGGGCTGATTCCTGTTTTTTGATCCACATTGACAGTCTCTTTTAATTGGTGCATTGGGACCATTTACATTCATGGCGATTACTGATACAGTCAACATATAATGTCAGAAACAAATATAGAGTAACCATATCTGTTAATATTCTCCATTTGTTGCCTTTATTCTTTGTTTCTCCTTTTGCCATCCACTCCATTTCTGCCTTTTGTGGTTTTATTTTTTTTTCTTTAAAAAAATTTTTTTTTTTAATTTTATATGATTCTACTTTCTGTCTTTCTTAGTATATCAGTTATGCCTTTTGTTCTTATTGTCACTTTTTTTTTTTAGTGGATACCTTTGAGTTTAAAACATGGTTTTACAATGAACCCAAGTCCACGTTGAAATAACACCGTAGCACTTCATGGGTAGCGTGAGCACCTTACAATAACAAAGTAAAGCTCATTGCTTCCTCTCATTCCCAGTATCATTGTTGGCATCCGCTTCATCTAAGAAATGCGTAAACACACACAATCGAATACATTGTTGTATTATTGTTTTGAACATACTGTTCTCTGTTAGATCAGTTAAGAATAAGAAAAATAAGAGGGATTTTTGTCTTCACTCTCCCTTCTTTGCTGTTCTTCCTCTCTCTCTGTACATCCCCGTTTCTGATCTCGACTGTTTTCCTTCTCTGTAAGGGGACTTCTTTTTTTTTAATGATAATGATTTTTTTAGGTATATTATTTATTTATTTTTAGAGAGAAGGGAGGGGAGAGAGAAAGAGAGGGAGAGAAACATCAGTGTGTGATTGCCTCCCATGTGTCCCCCACTGGGAACCTGGCCTGCAATCCAGGCATGTGCCCTGACTGGGAATCAAACCAGCAACCCCTTGATTTGTAGGCCCGTGCTCAATCCACGGAGCTACACCAGCCAGGGCGGGACTTCTTTTTAATATTTCCTGCAAGGCAGTGTGCTGGCAACAAATTCCCTCAGTATTTGTTTGTCTTGAGAAAGTCTTATTTTTCTCTTTCACTTTTGAAGTGTATTTTCACAGACGAAAGAATTTGAGATGAGCGGTTTCTGTCTTTGGAAGAGAGTTGCCAATGGGTCTTCCAAAAATGGGAATTTAGTTAAAAAGCCCACCCTGCCTCAAGTGTAATCAGCCTAATGAACTTCATTTTCACAGTGTTATTTTTTCTTAACATTAATTTGGGCAAAATATCAAAAGGGTTCAAGTAGTTTTAAATTCCTCTTCTAATACTTTCCAATTTTCATTACTCTTTTAGCATCTCAGAGAGCTGCTTTAGTCATCTTAAATGACTATTAACTTTTATATTCAAAAGGAACAAGTATACTTCAAAAACAATGACAAAAATCAAAACGAAGGATAACATTACCACAATCCTTTTCCCAGAAAGGATGCCTTCTATCTAGATGCACAGCTTTCAGATATTTTCAACATATGAAATGGGATCATTCTTGCAGTAACATTTTTTTTAAAGATTTTATTTATTCATTTTTAGAGAGAGGGGAAGAGAAGGAGAAAGAGAGGGAGAGAAACATCAATGTGTGGTTGCCTCTCAAGCGCCCCCTACTGGGGAACCTGGCCCACAACCCAGGCACTGCCCTGACTGGGAATCAATCTGGCGACCCTTTGGTTCGCAGCCCATGCTCAATCCACTGAGCTACACCAGCCAGGGTTCTTGGCAGTAACATTTGACAAACTAATTCTTCGCTTAATATTCTAGGGAATTTTCTATGTCAGTTCAAGCTAGCAGCTTACATGACAATTTAAAAAAAAAAAAAAACAAATATTTAATTTGTTGGTATCTCTCAGACTCAGGGCCTAAATGTGAGAACAAGAAGTTATGTCCAAATCATTGCAACAGACCTAAGCAACCCATCTATGAGAAACCAGCTTCTGCAGCACGAAAATGCCCCCCAGGAAAGAAAGGCTGCAAGAAAAATTCAGTCCTAATAAAAGTGCATCCGGGGAAGAAATCTTTAAACTGTGATGACTGTGGGAAAATCTTTAGTCAAAGCTTATCTTTTAAACTCCATCAGTGTTCTCATCCTGAAGAGAAGCCTTGTGAATGTAGTAATTGTAGAAAAGCCTTCAGACAGGTCTCAGCCCCCCCTCCTTCATCAGAAAACTCACAGTGGGAGGAAAAGCCTTGAATGTGATAAATGTGGGGGAAGCTTCATTCAAAGAATGACCCTGATTCTCCGTGAGAAAAGGCATGATGGAAAGGAAACCTTTGGCTATGGAGGGGCCTTGAGTCAGTCTGTATCAGAAAATCCGCCTTGTGGAGAATTCTCCCAGGTGCAGAAAGTGTGGGAAGGACTTCATTCAATGGTCATCCCTTTTACTTCACAGGAAGACTCACAATGGAAAGAAAACATGTGAATGCAGTAAACGTGCAAGAGGCTTCAGTAAGAGGTCAGTCCTTGTTGTACATAAAAGAATTCACACTGGAGAGAAAGCCCGTGAGGGTGAGAAGGCCTTCAGTCAGCAGGGAAGTCACCTTTTAGAGAATCCTTATACATGTAGAAAATGCGGAAAATCCTTTAATAGGATTTCATCCGCTATGCTTCATCAGAGAATTCATGCTTCAGAAAAATCCTACACATGTGATGACTGTCAGAAGGTCTTCAGGAGGCTTTCAACCCTTATTCTACATCTAAAAATTCATAGTGAAGAGAAACTGGACAGGTGCAATAAAGGTGAGAAGGTCTGTAATCGGCCCTCATCCCTTACTCAACCCCAGAAAGTTCCTACAAGGAAACAGAAACCGTTTGAATGTAAGGAATGTGGGAAGATGTTTTCTGAAACTGCCAACCTCAAAATTCATCAGAACATTCATTCTGAAGAGAAACCTTTCAAATGCAATAAATGTAGCAGAGTGTTCGGCCGCCAATCATTTCTTACTGAACATGAGAGAATTCATACCGGAGAAAAACCCTACCGAGGTGAGGAGTGTGGGGAAGTCTTGAGCCATCGGATACCTCTTACTCGACATAAGAGAATTCAGACTGGAGACAGACCGTGTGGATGCGATCAGGGTGGAAAGGCCTTCTAGTCAGAGTGCACACCTCGGCCAGCGTGAAAGAATTCACACTGGAGAGAAACCACGCACATGCAAAGCGTGTGGGAAGGCCTTTAGTCAACGCACGTCCCTTATTCTTCATGAAGGAAGGCATCCTGGAGAGAGACCCTGTGAATGTAACGAGTGTGGGAAGGCCTTCAGCAGTGGTTCAGACCTTGTCAGGCATTGGAGATGTCATTCTTCAGAGAAACCCTGTGCACGTAGTAAACGTGGGAAGGCATACAGTCGGAGCTCATCCCTGATTCAGCATCAAAGGACACATTCAGCGCAAAAAGCCTAATGTTACAAAAGGAAAGACTGAGGCTCAGAGTAGCGGAGGCAGAGGCATGGGGGAAAGGCTTTCGTCTCTAACATAAATTTTGCAAAAATGGGACCCTTTCGTGACGCATCCCACTTTGAAAGCCAAACAGCAAGAGTCCTTGGTGACTTTGACCTGAGAATTTGAAATTAACTGAGGCAGTGACCTAATCATAGGTCTTAATCAAGCTCAGATGATTGGATCCTTCATTTTTCATAAAGACCATTCTTCATTTGATAAGAATCACTGATTTTTTTTTTTTTCCCCAATGTAGTTTTAAAGCCATTTTGTTGGTCATATACAACAAAGTAGAATTGTCAAGTCCCTCTTAGTGGGTGGGGCTTTGAACCTGATTTAATGTCATGCAAAGAAAGGGTCTGGGTTTGTCCCTTAGAACTAGAACTGTCGCCTATAAGGGACTTCCTGGAAAACGAGGATGTCACTTTCAGCTGACAGAAATTTGTGGATGATAATAAAGAAGAGTGAATCCTTGGATGCATAAAGATGACACAATTGTGTGAAGCAAGGAGACAATCACGATACTATCTCCATAGAAGGGAAGTTATATTACCTTTGTGATGTGAAAAACCTCACAAGCCTGACAGGCTAATGTGGGAGGGGGCGGGGGGAGAGCGGGAGTAAGGTAGGGAACAGGATATACTGAAGACCAAGGAACTGCTGAGCAGAAATTATTTGCTGTTTTATTTGAAAATAAATTTGTCTATATTTATATGAACATTGGTATTTTCATGTGAGAACACTGCGTGCCATAAGTAACTGGAGAATGGGGTCTCACGGGCTGAATGTGTCTGTCCTGAATTCCTTTGTTGAAGCCCTACCCCCCCAAGGTGATGGTATTTGGAAATGGAGCCTTTGAGGAGTAATTGGGGTTAGATGAGGTCATGAGGGTGGAGCTGTTGTGATGGGCTTCACGTCTTTAAAAGAAGGGGCACCAGAGAGATCCGCTTTCTCTTTCTGCCAGGTCAGGACACGGGAAGAAGACAGCTGTCTATGAGCCAGGAAGCTAACCCTCCCCAGTACCCCGAGCTCAGACTCTCAGCCTACAGAGCCATGAGAAATAAATTTCTGTTGTTTAAACCCCCAGTTTGTGATTCTTTGTTGTGGCAGCCGAACTGATGAATGTATGGGAAAACCCCTGGATTTGGGTACCAGGCTCTTCCCCTGTGAGCTGTTCACCATAATAGTGTTCAGTCTCTTTCTAGCTTGTGCAGAATACATAAAAAATGAAATCAGAGCTCTTTTTTGCAAGTGGGTTGTATACAATTGGATGCTTCTGCGTACGTTTTCCCTCTGCAAAAGCTATTTTTTTAATTTTTTTTATTGATTGATTTCTAGAGAAAAAAAGAGGGAGAGAGAGAGAAAAACATTGATTTGTTATTCCACTTACTTATGCGTTCATTGTATGTGCCCTGACCAGGGATGGATCCTGCAACCTTTGTGTATCAGGACAACACTCTAACCAACTGAGCTACCCAGCCCGGGCTACAAAAGCCGTTTTTTAAAACACTCATATCTTGTTAAAGACAATTTTGTGGAATGTATGGCCACATGGGTTAGGTCTCTCTAACTTTGACCACAACTGAGGAAACCACCACCACATTCGTGAAGTGTGATCATACATGCAGTATAAGATACGAGAATTTTTTATTTACACTTATCACATAAAAAAAGCAAGTTTTCACATCAGTTCTATAAAATCAGCATAAAATCCCCAAGATTGATTTTTATTATTTCCATTCTTACGATGTTAATTCTGGTGTTCACTGCTCTTCACTTTGTAATCTGTTACGGTGGAAATTGAAGTCACAGACTCGGGAGCTTTTTTTTTTTTCAAAACTTAGGCAGTCAGTGCTATTATGTTTCCTTCTAAGTACAGTGTTGAGCCTTTTGATACTCTGCGTTCTAAGTTTCATTCAATTCAAATACTTTCTGTATTCCCTTTTTTGGTTTCTCTTTGGACCCATGGGTTACTAAAAATTGGGCTAGTTAGGTCCAAATATTTGGGGATTTTCTAGTTATCTTTCTGTTGACTGATTTGTAACTTAATCTATCCTGGTCACAAGAACATTTTGTATGACTTGAAGCTTTTGAAATTTATCGAGACAAGTTGCAAAGGCCTGGAATGTGGTCTGTCTTGGTCAATGTGCTGGGCGCCTTTGAAAAGAAGGTATAGTATATTCTGTCCTGGGGCGGAATGGTTTTAAAATGTCAACTAGGTCAATTGGCTGATGGTGTTAAGCTTAAGTCTTCAATATCCTCACTGATTTTCTACTTGTTCTATTGAGATGCATTTCAAAATCTCTTACCATCGTGGATTTGTCTGTTTCCCCTCACAGTCCCTTCCTTGACTTCAGGTAATTTCCACACACGTGCGTTCTGTTCACTATTCCAATAAAAACCAGAGTTTACTCAGGTAAAAATTTTGCAGATGTCTGTGTTGTCTTTCCTCGAAGAGCACTCAGGCGTTTCATCCTGTGAACTGTAGCTGCCTCGGTCTCCCGGACACCGCAGCCTTGAAACTCCATGCACAGCTCCCTGAGGAGGTCAAAGCACAGCATTCACCTCATCTGTGTCCTGTGTCCCAGGGATCTCTGTTTCCTTGCCAGATGTCCAGAGTCTCTTCAACACCAAGGGTTTATGTATTTTGTTCAGCTTTTTAACATTTTAGGTGGAAGGGTAAATAAACTATTCCCTCTAATTCCATTTTCACCAGAAGTGCAGATCTCAAATGAGCATTTGGTGAAGGCAGGGATCACTATGGGTCTAGGATCTATTTTCAAACAACAGTGTTTCAATTAACGTTCTTGTACAAATATTTTGTAAGGTTTTTTGTTTTGTTTTAAGATTTTTATTTATTTGGGAGAGGGAAAGGGAGGGAGAAAGAGGGAGAGAAACATCAACACGCGAGAGGTACATGGATTGGTTGCCTCTCGCACACCCCCAAGTGGGTACCTGGTCCAAAACCCAGGCATGTGCCCTGACTGGGAATCGAACCGGCAACTTTTTGGTTTGCAGGCGGGCACTCAGTCCACCGAGCCACACAGCAAGGGTGCTTTTGTACAGTTTTACCAATGTTTTTGGAGGATGAATTACTGGTTCAAAAGATAGGCATATTTTGATAGATATTGACAACTTGTCTTTGCTATTTAAACTAGTATCTATGTAGAATGAAGGATTCTTAGAGGAATTTTAGGCACCTTCGCCCAGTGCTACATCTTGCCCACCAGGCTGGGACATATCAGTATACGTTTATACTGAGTTGCTTCTGCGTACGTTTTCTCTATTATGTCCCTCTTCTCAGAGGACAGAGGGTGCCAAAGATCCTGGCATGTTCTTCTAGTGTGACCCTAATTGTTTCTCTATTATACTTTTTTAAAATCCTCACCCGGAAGATATGTGTTATAGATTTTAGAGGGAGGGGGCACGTGGGCAGGGAGAGAGAAGGAGAGAAACATCGAACTGTTGCCTCCCCTATGTGCCCTGACTGGGGATCAAACCTACAACCCAGGTATACACCCCAACTGGGAACTGAACCTGCAAACTTTTGGCATATGGGATGATGCTCCAACCAACTGAATCACCTGGCCGGGGCTATATTCCACTTGAATAGTGTGTGATATGAGGTGGTATCGCCTTCCTATTTTAATGATGCTGGCATATTTGTTTGTTTTTTTTCCCACGCTTTAGAAGGAAGTTGGGTAAGGCTGAGTCTACCAGTATTTCACAGGGCCTCTGCAGGGCTAGAACTTTAATTTTTTGAATGAATAGAGTTCTTCCTGATTTAGCTGTTCATCAGCAGGCAGTAATCCAGAGCAGCAGGAAATTTTAGTCCAGTGGTTCCCGAACATCACTGCACACTCAACTCACCTGGGGAATCTTATTTATGAAAATGCAGATTTCAAATGATCGGGTCACGGTTAGAGCCCAGGATTCTGGAACTTCCTGACAAATTCCCAAGTGATGCTGACACTGCTGGTTCGTGGCTCACACTCAGAGCAGCAAGGATTTGGCCCTTACTTTGCAGTCCCTGCTCCTATGGCCGATGGGTTCATACAGCAAATCCCCTTTTAGGACCTCGTGTTTCTCCTTGAACCCTCTGGTCCTTGTCCTGCCACTGTGACTAAAGAGAGATAGGGAGGCTTGAAAAGCCAGACTTTTCAAAGTAATGCTGTGGCTGAAATCAAGGTGTTTTTTTTTTGCCCAGATACACCACTGCTTTGGAGTAACGTTTTGCTCTCAAATGCAAGAGCAGCTTCCTCCCAGGATTCTCACCACATTCGGCAACATTTCTTTGTGGATTTTGAGGCTCAGAATTGTGTGTCTCAACTTCATCCAAGATGGAGCTTCCACATCTGATTCTTGTTCTTGTTGCTTTTCCTTGGTTTCGAAAAGGAGAGGCAGATACAGACTTCTTGGTTCCACCACTTAAAATTCAGGAGTTAGTAAATACATTTAAAGGTTCCTCATACATACATTCGAATTTGCCTCCTGGTGGATTCACCACCCTTCCGCAGAGACCAGAAGGGACGGGGAAGTGAAGTTTCCTTACCTGAAGCCAACTGTCTTTGTAGATCAGATCCGTCCTTCATGGAAGTCTCACTTCCTGGTAGTTGTGTCTCTACCTGACACCTTTGGTGAGGGCAGCCTTCTTTGGAAGGCTTTGACAGTGACTCCCCTGACCCTGGCCGGGTGGCTGGCTCAGTTGATTGGAGCATCATCACATACACCAAAAGGATGTGGGTTCAATACCTGGTCGGAGTGCATATGGGAGGCAACCAGTTGATGTTTCTCTCTCACATTCATGTTCCTCTCTTCCCAATCCCCCTTTCCTCTCTCTCTCTCAAATCAATAAACATATCCAAGGGTGAGGATTTTTTTTTAAATAATACAGTTCACTGTCCTAGGTAGATGGCAGACAGTTTTTCAGATACTCTCATTATAGATCTGTTTCCCCAAATGGCAAGGGTTCCTGGGATCTCTGTATGTTACCGGGAAGGGCTGGGGAGTCGATGAGAGATTCTGCAAATTCCAAAAAAGTGTCAGCTTAGGCTGCTCTCACTGTAGCTGCCCTAGTTCACTGTAAGTCCTTTCCATTCTTTCATACTTTGACTTTTTAAAGTCACATTACATTCTTGTTCATAACATCACATATTACTAACACTAAATTCTCTCTTGACAAGAATATCTCATTGCAGTCCCCTCCCCAGAACACTTATCGGTTGAATTGTGTCTACTCAGAACTTTTTCTGAGCACTCACATACTTACATAAATGTTACCAGAAAAAATGTATTTTAAAAATACAATACTCTATGTATTCTGAAAAATTTGCTTGTTTCAATCAACATCTTTCAGTTAAATCCACGTCAATATTCAGCCCGTTCTTTTAAACTGCTGCTGGTATTTCTACTAATGCCTCTTCGTGTTTCAATGTGCTGACCACGCTGCCTTCCAAGGGGCTATAGTGAACATTTTTAGAACTTCAGTGCCTCCAAAGTGGCCGTGACGAGGGTACTCTTTTCTCCCCACGAGTGACAGTTTTTAAGATGACATCATTTAAATTCGTATCTCAACACTAGAAAGGCTAAGCAGGAACTCATTTACCAGCCACCCATATTTCTCCTCAGACTTGCTCCCCCTTATCCTTTGTCCGCTTTTATACTTGCTTAGTTGTCCTCTATTTATTGATATCTTACATCTTTCCCTTTGTATTAATTATCTCCCTTTCTGTTGCTTGTCTTTTAACTTTGTTTAAAAGCATGCTAACTTTTGATATTAACCTCATTAATCTTCCTTTATGGCTTTCATTTTGTCGATTTTAGAAAGACATGTCCAACATCAGTCATAAACATATCTGACTATATTTTCTTCTAACTTTTGCTGATTTACTTCCTTTCATATTTAGGATTTTATTGTATAGGAAGTCACTTTTGTGGGTGACGAGTCCCACCCAGTGTACCTATAGAAGAGAGGTCGGAGTGGGAAGCTGCAGGCAGGGGACACTAACCCCTCTTTCAGGTAGAAAAGCACTTACCAGTCCTGCCATTGTCTCCACAGCACCCCCAGCCTCCACGCAAGCCAACTCAGAGCCTGACCCTCTGTGGGGATCTTTGCAGATGGGTTCCCAGTGCCAAACCCTTTGCCATGCAAACATTCTGGTTAGCAGTTTCTTGTGCCACATCTCATGAATAAACATTCTTCTCTCCTTTGCTTGTTGCAAAATTGAACTCTTTCGTCCACGGATGACCCTCTTTTCTGCCTTTTGTTTCATACCTTTTACTTTACCTGTTTACTGGGACTTAAGGGGGAGATACACTTGTGTGATGTGTAACAGCAAAGAAAATCTTGGTTTGCCCCGTGAAACTTGTAATATCGACGGCCACCCTTCACAAAGGTGGTACACTTCACACTCCCTCGCCCAGCACACACACAGAAGTATCTCCTTTCATGTGCTTTTGCAGTACAAGCAGTTCCTTGGTTTAACTTGTATTTCTTCTGACCCCATTCAGATTCAGCCCTTACCATGTGTTCGTTAGTCACCTGTTGCCTCTTCACACCCTTTGCCCATGGGGAGATGAAGTGTCACTTTCTGAGTAATCGTAGGAACACTTCTTTATTAAAGGATATGAATTGATGAGTTAATGATTTCCTCTAATTCTGAGGTTTAAACCTTTCGTTGATACTGTCTTGGACTATATAAACACTTTATTAAATAAAGTGCTCACACCATCAATCCTAGAATCTTGGTGTGTGTGGCTTCTGGATCCACATCGTGTTTAGGAAGATTGTTCTCACTCCACGATTATAAAGTATGTTAGTGTCCTCTAACCCCTGTTTCACATTTGGATAAAAAGAATGATGGGGTTGTTTTGTGCAAAACTGAGTCAATTTTACCAATACTGTTAGGCCACTGGCATGAAATACCTCCTTTATATGTATATCTGGATGAATGTGTATGTTCACACAGTCTTTCAGGCCTTAAGAAATTCTTAGGCTTTTGTTAGGTACGAGGAATCTGTAGATTAATTTGGGGCCTACTAACATGTGTGTAGTGCTGAGTCTTCCCCCTACAGAAGGGTGTCTCTTCAAGTCTTTCTCTTATTATTTTCATCATTTTTTTTACCTGTATTCATGGGAGTTGGTTAATGCATTGATTGCATTTTCAGAGAGTCAGGAAGTGATATCAAGTGTAAAACAAGTCAGATATAAAGGAACAGGGAATGGCTTGAACTGTGGTAACGGGAAAACACATGCCCACCTAAAGGGATTCGTATTCCTTCTAACCTCGATACACCCAGTCAAATGTGTTTGTGGGCAGCACTTTACGAGTAATTGATCTATAGTTTCAGTTTCCTTTCCTGTCTATCAGGAACTCTATTTTAAATGACAGGTGTAATACAATGCATTCACGGGGAATGAGGAGCAAGGGTCAAACTTAGACTTTATTTTTCAATCTTCTTTGGTTAATTGACCTTTCCAAGCTCTCTCTCTTTTTTTAAGCATCTATTTTGTCTTTTGTAAATGAAAAATACATCTCGGTAAATTCTACTTACCACAAGTTGATTTTTAAAAGCTGGCTTCTTAAAACCGTGGACTATGTAATGAAGTTAGTCGTATCCCTGTATGTGCAAGCTGAACTAGAAGCCACCACCTCACTCTGTGTGATCATGTACTTTAACCTCAGTCCTGCAGTATTGGATTCCCTGGTCACCCACCTTCAGAACAATGACCACTGTTCCTAATCAGAAATCTTTACAACCTCTTGAGTCCTGAGCTGCTGCTTTTATTTCTCAGCTAATCATTGTCAAAATGATCATGTCTTCTTTGTATAGCACGGTGTCTTTTTATTTTACATTACTTTTTACTGAGTGAATGCTTTAGGCCAGGCACTCTGCTGAGCAATTCACATGCATCATCTCACTTAATGCTCCCGTTAACTTTCGAGGTAGTACCATTATTATTCCCATAACATAAATAAAACTGAAGCTTACAAAAGGAAAAAATGTTTTTCCAAAATTAGAGGGCAAAAGTGGAAGAGCAAGGATTAGAACCAAGATCTACTTGATGCTGGAGTATGAGTTTATAATTCTGGACAAGTCTCCAAAGAATGAGGTGGATATTGGCATGAGACGGGGCTTTGTAAGGTAGACTGGAACAAGGTACTGGAGGAAGGTCTTTTAGGCTGTGTTGAAGAATATGTGCTTTAACCTTAAGAACTATGGGATGTTACTGAGGGGTTTTAATGAGAGGAGTAATGTGATCAAACTATTTTTAATACAAGTTTGCCTGCAATGTGGACAACTGACTAAGTGGCAAATACGGGAAACCAGTCAGAAAGCTGTTTCCATGGTCCATGTCAAGTAGATTATTGTGTACTGGACAAAGATGATGGAGTGAAAATGATTAAAGGCGTGAGATTCAAGGCGTGTTTAAGAGATAAAACCTACAGGTCTTGGCAACTGACTGGACATGGAGGGTGAGGGAGAGGAGAGACTCAAGAATGACTCCATAGTATGAATTCTTTCGTGATGAGCCAAGTGTGCCCGCTGCCTGAAAGATTTCCTGCAGTCCTTGCATTCATAGGGCCTCTCTCCAGTGTGAATTCTCTGATGCAGAGTGAGAGAGCCACTGTAGCTGAAGGCTTTCCCACACACGTTACATTCATAAGGCTTCTCTCCTGTGTGAATTCGCTGATGTTGAGCAAGGCCTGCATTCTGACTGAATGTTTTCCTACATTCCTTACACATGTAAGGTTTTTCTCCAGTGTGACTTCGCTGATGCTGTGCCAGGGACGAACTATTGCTAAAGGCTTTCCCACATTCAACACATTCATAGGGCTTCTCTCCAGTGTGGACCCTCTGATGCTGATCAAGGTATGCGATCTGGCTGAAGGCTTTCCTACACACTTTACACTCATATGGTTTCTCTCCAGTGTGAACTCTCTGGTGTTGAGCTAAGTGTGCATACTGACTGAAGGCCTTCCTGCATTCCTTACATTCATAAGGTCTCTCTCCGGTGTGAATTCTCTGGTGTACGATTAGGTAACCACGATGGCTGAAGGCTTTCCCACACACGTTACATACATAAGGTTTCTCTCCAGTATGAATTCGCTGGTGCTGAGCAAGAAATGAGCCATTACTAAAGGCCTTGCCACACTCGATACATTCAAATGGTCTCTCTCCAGTGTGGATCCTTTGATGCTGAGTCAGATGGGCAATCTGGCTGAAGGCTTTTTTACACTCATTACACTGATAAGGTTTCTCTCCAGTGTGAACTCTCTGGTGCTGAGCAAGGTGTGCATTCTGGCTGAAGGCCTTCCTACACTCCTTACATTCATAGGGTTTCTCCCCGGTGTGTATTCTCTTATGTTGAGCCAGGTTTGCACTCTGGCTGAAGGTCTTCCCACATTCAACACAGGCATAGGGTTTCTCCCCAGTGTGGATTCTCTGATGAAGAGTAAGGGATGAACTCTGGTTGAAGACTTTCTCACACTCATTACACTTCAAAAGTTTCTTTCCTACATACACTTTCTTACATTTCATTTCAACAGACTTTTTTCGGTAACTTCTCTTTTGTGTCTCATGCTTATGTACTCTTTCTTTGGTTGGAAAACCCTGTTTTATAGCAAATACTGCATCCTGGTGGAAAGTTTGCCAAGATTTAGTGTATTCATTACTTTGATCTTCAGTGAGGATTTCTTTATGAGTGATGATGAGTTGACTAGGGTGGACCTCCTTATTTCCCAACTTGTTCTTAAATGAGTCCCCACTTTTACAGTCTTCTCTTAAACTAGAGCAGTCGAGGTTATAACTAAGATGGCTTCTTCCCATTCTCATTACTTTGGATGATTCTTCATAAATAAGTTGCTTTGATGAAAAGTCACTGTTATTAAATGCATACTCCCAGTCTAAAAGATAGTAAGAAAAAAAATCTTTTGTGTTTATGCAGTAGCAGAGAAGAAGTTTTAAAACAATCAGTGAATAAAATACATAAGTTTGAAGATTTAACAGCTGTTAAATGCAATCTAAAAAGTATGCTATTACAAAGAACAAGAACTTAAGAAAGCTGATTAAGGACATAAATTAAGCATACATAACCAATAAGGTAACTATCAGAAAAACTAGAAGTTGAAGAGGTTATTTAAAATCACAATCATCATTTTATATCTACGTCAATGTAACAGTCTCCAAGCACTCTTCCTCTCTTGCCTCAGTTTATCCTGCATTGAAATATGTTCATTATCTTTATAAAAACCCATTTCGTAATACCAGTGTGGCTAAAAAACCTCCATGAGATCCCCAGACCCAAAGACACACCAGGTACTATTAGTCGCCTTAGGCTGTCCATGAACCTCTATGGTTAAACTTTTGCAGTCTGAGAAAGATCTTCCTGAATATCATTTTCTATGAGAGATATTCCAATCAAATGTAAAATTGCAGTTAATCCCTAAAGCTGAGATGCTTTCATATAGAAGTAATTTTGTATTAAATTATTTGATTTTATTAATCTGCCACAGGCCTTAATTTGCCTTCCCCTTTCCATTCCCAAATCAAATCACCTATTCGTCTCTTAAGATTTCCCAGTGGTTTCCCACCACTTTCAAAATAAAACCAAAATTCATATCATGGTTCACAAAACCAATGTAGCACATCAACATACAAGGAAAACCTTTAATAACATTATAGCAAATCAAATCCAGGAAAATATGAAAGCACAATCACAATCAAGTATAGTTATCCCAGGAATGCAAGGTGGGTTTAATAGGTGAAAACCAATCAATGATCACTATATCAACATATTAAAGATGGAAACCATATGTCATTTTAATAGATGTAGAAAGAGTATTCTACTAAATTTATTAATAAAAATTCTCAGCAAACCAGGACTAGAAAGGACCTTTCTAAAACTAAGAAGGGAGATCTAAGCAAACTAACAAACATCAACTTAATGGTAAAAGATTAAATACATTTCCCCTTAGGACTGAGAACATTGCAAGTGTATCTGCTCTTACCAATTGCATCCAACACTGTACAGGGGGCCCTAGCTATTTTAATAAATCAAGAAAAATGAGGCATAAGAATCACGAAGGAAGAAATAACAATGTATTAGCAGATAGCATGATTGTCTTTGCAGAAAACACTCGGGAACCTACAAAGCAACTACTAGAGTAACTACTGGATGAATCTAGCAAGATTATGTAAAATATAAAGTTAATATAAACAGCACTGTACATTCTTGCATATTAGCAGCAAACAATGGAAAGAAGGAGCTTTTAAGAATTCTATGTATAATAGCACACAAAAAAAATAAAAGGCACAGATAAAAACTTCTTTTAGATATTTAAGACCACTATGTTGGATACTACAGAATATTACTAAGAGAAAGAAGACTATCCAGTGGCTGAATAAACCATATTCATGAGTCAGAAAACTCAATGATATTAGATTGTCAGTTCTCCCCCAAACTGGTGTACAGCTTCATCATAATTCAAATCAAAATTTTGGGGTAGAAATTCTCAACTTCATTCTAAAATTTATATGGAAATGCAAAGATCTAAAATAGCCAAAGTGATTTTACAAACTGAAGTATCTGATATCAAAATTTACTGGAAAGCTACAGCTATCAAGACAGTGTGGTACCGGTGAAAGGCCAGACATCTAGATCAGGGGGACAGAATGGAGTTCAGAACCAGACCCGTGCATTTTTGGTCAACGGATTTTCAACAAAGGTTCCAACAAGGCAAAATAATGCGGAAAGGAAAGTCTTTTCAACAGATGGTACTGTAGCAACCGAATATCCAAAGGGGGAAAAAGTGAATGAACTTCAATCTTTACCTTACACAAGACACAAAATTAGCTCAATGGATCATGTACCCAAATGTAAAAACTAAAATGTAAAATCCTAGGAAAAACATGGAAGAAAACGGTGACCTGGGAGTAGCAAGAATTTCTTAGATAGGGCACAAAAGCACCAACCAAGACAAATTAATAAGCTGGAATTTTAAAAAATTGAAAACTTTGGATGCTCGAAAGACAGCAGTAGAAAAACAAAAACAGAAACTACAATTGGCATGCATATAAATGACAAAGGACTTGTACTAAGACTATCTAAAGAAAGAACTCTTACAACTCAAGAAAAGAAACCACCCACTAAAACATGGGCCAAAACTTGAAAAAACACTTCACGAAATATATAGAATGGCCAATAAGTTCATAAAAAGATGCTCGATGTTATTAGTAAAAGAGTAATTAATAAATAATGAAATAATTTCCTTTAAAAGAAATGAGTGACTAAAAAGGAAAATCTGTGGCATTGCTGTGTCTGGATTTTTTAAATGTGATGGAGCGACTTATGCAAAACTAAAAGGCAAGGACAAGGAGGCCCTGTGACCTTTGGACCCATAGAACAGGACAGGTTATCCAAGAAGAGAGTAAGGTATGAGAGAACATATACAAGGAGAATAAGTTGGGGAGCTGATGCTAAAGACACCTCAATGTCTGCCTGAGGCCGGAAGCATTTAGAAAAGCTACCCAGAAGGTACCAGTCACACAATGGAACCTTTCAGAATGGCCGAGCTTGTTTTCCTACAATGGCCTCACCTCCTGAGTCCTCTCACTCACCAGAGTATGTGTCTCCTGTCCCCACCTCCTTCACCATCCAGGGCTCTTTTCCTTGCTCCAACCGTGAGATCACTTCTGGCTTAGAAACTGAGACTCCTGCTTGGAAGAAATAAAGAGGGCATTAGCCAGGCCCTTCATCAGATCAAGTTCCCTGGTCATCAGGAGGCGAGGCCATTATAGAGGGAGTTAAGAAGTGTTCTGAAGAATGCAGAACAGGAAAGCTGCAGAAATGGTCTAATGAAGCTGCCAATTCTACAAAACTCGGCCAACTTGCAGGAGCAACAAAAGAAATTCAGTGAATTATATCAGAGGCTTCTCAAACATTAGGCTGGAGATCAGCCCTACGTGCAGACTCCGAATTAAGGGAGACCTTACCCAGTGACACCAGGTTCCTGTAGTTCTCCAACATCACCTTCCTGTACAAATTCCTCTGAGCAAGATTCAGCCATTCCCACTCCTCTTGAGAGAAATCTATAGCCACATCTCCAAATGTCACCAAATCCTGAAATGACATAAACATACTCCTGTCCAACTAGTGTTCTTACCCTCACATATGCATAGTTTGAAGAGCTAAATCATCTATTTTAAAGAAATATTACACATAGTGCAGTTTTCTAGTAGTGAATCTTGGGTTCTGAGCAACACATGTCAAGTAATTGCTGGATGACTTCTCCGTGCTTCGTTCTGATATTGCCGTGGTAAGTGTACAATTTCATAGTCTCTACTGATGGAGAAAAGATTTATAAGACACACAAAAATGGGAAGTAACAACATTAACAATCAAGAGGAAAAGAATACATTATTCATACTAAATGCCAGAGCATTTCTCAATATGGAAAATAAGGCTGGTCTGGGACAGTGAAGAAAGGTTTCAAGGACGACACAGGAATGTGAGCTAAGCCCACCAAGAGGTGCGTGGTCTAAACCATCATTTTCCCAAACTCTCTACCCCCACACACATCACCCTATGCTCCTGATGCTTATCATACGTAATAAAATAGTGAACAAATCTTATAGTGATTTTTCAAAAATATAATTTAAACAAATGTAAGCCATCACAGAGAACAAACAGGGGCAACAGAAGATTATCTAACAGCTCTTGATAACCCCACTGAGTTTCAATGACAGTTGGTAACCTATCATGCTACCCAAGAGACAAAGTAATGGTAATTTTAAGCACTGTTAATTAACAAATAGTGAACATTTCCAATGTGATTATGAAGTGCATCAAAAATACCTACCACCCTCACTGGAGGTAATGAAGTGCATCAAAAATACCTACACACCCAACTTCCCAAGTCTAACGAGCGAGAGTTGTTGCTTTGTGCTGAACTACGGATCTCACTTAGAGCATGGGACAAGACCTAGTCTGGTCCCTAAAAACTCAAAATGGGTCGTCTCCCTAACGAGCTCCATCTGCTCCAGACTTACCAGGGCTTGCTGGATGGTTCTGTTCATGGTTCTTAGGTCTGACATGTCACAGAGCAATGCCCTCTCTCAGCTGGGCCAACAGACAAATGGCACTCAACCGGACATACATGGACAGCCGAACCGACTGGTCAAACCCTGAACAACCGACCACCTCACACCTGGTGAACAGCCACTGCACTGCATCTGGCTGGCAGCCATGCCCGATCTCCCCTCAGTCCAGCAGCAGAGGGGCAGGCCCGGCACAGTATGGCCTCTGGGACCCCAGCTGGAGTAAGTTCTGGTGTGTTCCCCAGCCTCAGTGGTTGTCAAATACAAACATCACTCCTGGTCTGTTCTTCCCATGACTCTACAGAGTCACGCTCCCACTGAAGATCTTTTCAGGCACATCAGTAATTTCACACAAAAACATTTTTAATGGAAAAATGAGTCAATAATATGAATCACTAATGCCAGAGTAATGGACAAAAATGTCAACTAGCCTATAAGGGAAGCAAAAATATGACTCATCAACATCACTTACACGCATCAGCTTCCATCACTAAGACATGTCATAATCCAGGGAAATCTGAGAGGCGAGTAAAGACTTCAAGGAAGGAAGGGAACTTGGGTCTGAAAAGATGAACCTTGTGCTAGGCAGGGCGGGGCACTGTCCACCATCAACTATTAAAGCTCAGACTTTCAATACAAACTTTAAAATTTTGTGCAAGAAAAGTGTTCCTCACACATCATTTCTTCTGTAGATAGAGGTGAGGTAGTTTTGCTAAAGTTCCTAAAGACATTTTTTTAGCTGCCCATACAAACTAATGCATTCTAGGTTTCAACTATCTTATTGACATTTTTATCTTGGCCAGTGAGATTTGACCACCTTTCAAATATTTTTTATGTTTATTTTGGTTAGAGAAAACAGAATTTTCATATAATTTTGTCATGATTAAGGAAACATAGAAAATGATATTCAGTATTTCTACCTTCAGTGAATTCTTTCCTTTTTTTAAGTTAAAGAATTAGAAGTCTTCCACCCTCCATGTCACCCTACCTCCTAGAAGCAATCAAAATTTACAGTTTGTATTTGTTTAAATGTTTCCTTACACAGACATATCTATGATTATCTATACATATTCATTTACTTATAAGCTTTGTTGGATCGATAATATCACATGGTATAATCATGCCATATCTCATTTACTAAACCCTTGATTACTTTCAAGTTATATGAGTCTTAATTTTTCACTCTGATTCTGCAATGTCTCTATTTCCTTAAAATAAATTTCTAGATGCTTTTCTCTCTCTTGAGATTAGAATTCTCCAGAATTATTTAACCTCAGAAACATTTTAAATTGCATTGTTTTCACCCAACAATTGAGGCCAGGAGTCAAGCACTGACCTGGACTCAAAGAAATACTAGTAGGGGGTTTTCAGGTAGAAGAAAAATGGGAGGAAATGGAAGCACAGAAACACAGGAAGAAATTAAGAGCCCCAAACAGCACCTGTGAAACGTGTGTAACATCTACTACTAATATGTTGTCTTGGAGTTAAGCCACTACAGGGGTCTTATCTTGTTCAGGAAGCATCAAGAGTGCTAATTACAGAAAGAAGATCACAGGAGGAAGAAAGAGGGTTGTTACCTAGTGAGTAATGGATACCTATTATCCTAGAGTGCCCTTTAAAAGAATAATGTACAATTAAGAAAATATGGGGAAAATACCTGATTTATCCAAAAGAAGGCCAAAAAAGGAGAAATTAAGGAAAAGAACAGATGGGATAAGCAGAAAACAAACTGCAGTATGGTAGACTTAAACACAAATACATCACTAATTACATTAAATGAAAACGTACTAAATACTAATTTAAAAACCAAGATTATCAGTCTGGATTTTCAAAGCTGACGTTTTGCCGGGAGACACAGGGACTGTGAGAGGCACACAGGGCCACCCAAGAGCCCAGCTGTGAGCATGGGGTGGGAAGAACATCAGACATCAGAATGCTGCTTACGGAGGCATACTTTACGTACAAGCTTTAGAGGCAGAGGTTCTCAAAAGGTGCGCATTAACATCATCCTGGGACTCAGGGAAAATGTGGTTTCCTGGGCCCCGCTACCAGAGACTGTGACTCAGGAGGTCCGGGGCAGGATCACAGACACAGCACTTGGGGTGATCTGTTCTACACATCATACCCTCGCTTTCTCCTTCCATTACCAACGCGGGCAGCAAAGGACAGGTAGCTGGCTCCAGCCTCCGTGGGACTCATTCCTTTGTTCATTCACAGGTGAATCTGGCACCAGTACAGGGTGGGGCAAAAGCAGGCTTATAGTTGTGAGTGTGCGAAACAGAGTTTATTCTTGTATTATTATTTTTTATTATTATTTTCCATACAAACAACTGTAAACCTACTTTTGCCCCACCCTGTACTACCTACGCAGTTAGAAGAGTTGGGAATACAAAGGTGGACAAAATATAGTCCCTCCCCCTGTAGAGTTAACATTCTAACAGAGGAGAAAGACATTACATAAAAGGTCCTACAATGCCAGGTGGTGTTAACTGCTCTGGCAAAAAAAAACAAGAGAAGCTGCCCAGCTGGTGTGGCTCAGTGGATTGAGAGCTGGCCTGTGAGCCAGAGGGTCACTGGTTCAATTCCCAGTCAGGGCATATGCCTGAGTTGCAGGCCAGCTCAGGTCCCCAGGAGGGGGCGTGCTGGAGGCAACCATACATTGATGTTTCTGTCCCTCTCTTTCTCCCTCCCTTCCCCTCTCTCTAAAAATAAGTAAATAAAATAAAGTTGGTTATTTCTATCTTTAAAAAAAAAAAACACACAAGAGAAGCTGACTGAGAGTGACAGGGTATTTATTTTAGATACGATGATCAAGATAAACCTAAATAAAGAGGTGACGTCTGAACAAGAATCTAAAGAAAGTAGGAGAGCAGGCCACACCAGCATCTGTTCAGAGACAGGAGAGAGTCTGGAATGTCCGAGGAACAGCAAGGTGACCAGCATGAATGGAGCAGAGAGGTGTCAACACTTGCAGAAAACAAGGTCTGGGGCACCCTGGGGCTGGACCACACAGGGCCTTAGAGGCTGTGATAAGGACACTGGATTTCATTCCAAGTAAACTGGAAGCCGGTGAAGGTTCCGGGCAAAGGAACAAAACAACGAGCTCCATCAGTGGGCGCACCCCTCCACAGCACCCTCCCTCCTTTCCTACCACCCTCTTCAAACCCACATTCACCACCACCTATGTTTTTGGCCCTCACCATGTACTACAGCTTCCTACAACCACAGAGTCACCAACTAGTGACAGAGATATGTTCCCTTCCTCCCTTGGACAAGTTCACTCCCAGTTTTCCCAGCTTTGTCATTTGATGAGCCGATATCTGTACTGTCCATTACACCAGCTACTAACCACGTGTAGCCAGTTAAATTTAAATGAGTTAACACTACAAGTTCAGTTCCTTGGTCACACAAAGTGCTCCATAGCCACGCGTGGCACATGTCTATCATCAGTCATCACAGGAAGGCCCACTGGCCAGAGGTGATTTCTGCTTCTGGCTCATCTTCCTCTTTACAACCATCCTCTGTATTTTCATCTAGCAGTTTGCGTGGCTTTATTTTTTAGATTGAACGTGCACAGTGTAAGGAAGAAATGTTTTTTCTAAATGAATAACCCATCCCATCTCCTCTGATGTAACGTCATTATATTATAGTATAATATACAAACTGGTAGAAACTAAATTCCACATTGACAAAGACAGAGTCTGTTTTTATTTACCACAGTATTGCCAGCATTTAGTACAGTAAGTCTTTAATAACTATATGTTTAGTTAATGAATTGGTATTTTTCCTTTAAAAAAAAAGATTTTTTTTATTTTTAGAGACTGGAAGGGAGGGAGAAAGATAGGGAGAGAAACATCAATGTGTGGTTGCCTCTCATGCTCCCCACACTGGGGACCTGGCCTGCAACCCAGGTATGTGCCCTGACTAGGAACTGAACCGGTGACACTTTGATTAGCAGGCCGGCACTCAACCACTGAGCCACACCAACAAGGGCGGTATTTTCCATTCTTATTTATACTTGCGTTTGTTTCTAGACATACGCCGATCTTTTCATTTGTTCCTTCTGGCTCCCATTCCATACACTTTACTGTTAAAGATGTATGTAGCCATTTTCAAATGTGGATTCAAGTACTCCCTACTATTACTCTTTTACTAAAAATTTCCTGCTATTTTTCCATATTAATTCCACTAATCTCAACTGGATGACCTAGAATATACTACCTGCTGCCCACTACTCGGGATGTCCCGAAAACAAGACCTCATTACTTCCATGTACTCCTACTCCTTAAAGCCCACAGCGTGCCTGAAAAAATCCCTGTGCTAGCTGACCCATGTTTTACTGCTGAAGACCAAACACATCCAGTTCCTCAAAGTCACCCTGAGCAAGAGACCTTGCCAGGTACTGTGACCAAGACTACCCAGCAGCCCTCATCTTGCCTTCCTCTCAAACCCAGGCCTGTGGAAAAGCTCCAAGCTGTTGGTTCCATCTGAATGAACACCCTGACTTCAATGAATCAAGTCCCTGCAATGAAGGAGTACGTTTTTCCCCTCTCAAGAGCTCCTAACCCAAGGAGGCGCTAAACTATTTCTTGAATGACGATAAGAGAGAGAGGAAGCTCACTGGGCTCTCAGGGACCTCCTTTTACTGGACTGAAGAGCATGAGGATCAGGTCAATAATGAATGGGACTTTGTCAGGCTGGGGAGTTTCAGAAGAAAACAAAATGTTCACATACAACCTGAAAAATGAGGCATTTCAGAGAAGAGAGAAGAAACGCTTCCTTACCTTGGACATGGCTTTAAGAACTTAAGAATTTATGACAGCTTCTCTGCCTTCTTCCTTCAGGCTCCTCTCTGGTAGGACAGAAGCTGGAAAAAACAGAGCTGAGGGGGAGAAAGAAACTCTGCATCACCAGCCTAGAAACCTCCCTGTCCTCCCGCCACAGACATAAAGGTACCACTGAATCTGTCACCCCTGTCTAAATGTACAGTTCTTTTTCCCATGTGCTTTAGTGCTCAAGAACCCAATACAAACTTTCTCTGCATACGTCAGCTCCTCTTTTATCATTATAAACAACAACGCTATCAGCGGTTCAGAATGGCACTACCAAGGAAAGATCACCACCCCCCAACCTTCACACATGAAATTATTCAAGGCTTCAGGGTAACCAGCAATTGAGCCCAGCAGGAATCCAGGAGTCAACTTTTAATCTTTCCACCGGATGCTGATGTTGAAAGGAAAAATGTCTACAAAGATGAGAGAGATGCTACAGAGTGACTGCCTCTGAGAATCTGCATCTTCACACAGAGCAGACATCAGAGGGGTCATGTGATCTGGAGGACGCTGGACCAGTCAGGACACAGCGCTTCTGGTCCTGGCTTATGACTAACTGCACCTGAAAACCAGTCTCTTTTCTCACCAATTCCTCGCGAGAGACGGGGGTCAGAGACTACACATGAACAGTCATTGAAACCCCTTAAGAGTCAGTTCCCACTAACCTGCAGCCTATTTAGTGTAAGAATCATTAAGTTTGGGGATCATAATGACTCGAATACCCCGATCCACCACCACTCACTAGCTCTGCAACCTCCCTCGAGTTTCCAAACACTCCAAACCTCCGTTTTCTCATCAGAAAAATGGGACCTCCAACCTATCAGCTGTCAGCACGATCTGGAGACGATCCACACAAAGCACTGAGCGCAGTGCCTGGACATCCCTTGTGATGGATCTAGCCACACCAGTCATCACGCCATTTATTTCCAGGAACAGCACACAGTGGGTCCCCCACCTTCCCATTCCAGCAGCCTGGGCGTTTGCTGACCGAGCCTAAGGCTGGGGCTGCTCCTTGTCTCCTTCTCTCCCTCTCCGGCGTCTCTGCTGATTGTGCATCTCTGTCCCTTCATCTCAACGCTGTCCCCCAACCCCGGGGCACCGGCGTCCGCGCACCACACAAACCACAGGCCTTCCGCTGGTAGCTCCCCTGCAGCCCTCAGAGTCGGCCCCACAAGGCCTCTCTGGGTCCACTGTCACACTGACATACAGTGTCACAGTAACAAACTGTCACAGTCCGAAGGCCACACTCTTACGCGGTCTCACGTGACCGTACACCCAGCCGCACAGTTACCCACTCATTGTCATAGGCAGGGTCGCATATGTTCTCTCACAAACAGTGACAAGGCCTTACGCTGTCGCTGTCGCAGACACGCAGACACACACACACACACACACACACACACACACACACACACGGTGACGTCGTCTTACGCATGATCGCACCCGGTCCCACTTTTTTCCCACGCGCGGTGACAGGCCCCTTCGCGCGCCCGCCCGCCCGGGACTCCTCACCACCTCCTGCCAGCCGGTCAGCACCTCCCTCCTCGCGGCGGGCAGAGGCCTGAGGCCCAGCATCCCCGCAAGCCTGGGAAGGAATTCGATCCCGGGGTGGACCAGCGGACTCACAAAGGGGCCGCAGCGCTCGGGCGGGCAGCCGGCGCCGGCCGCGGTGGCCGCTGGGAAATGGAGTCCAGGCCGAGACACGGCGCAGAGCATTCTGGGACGGGGCGCCGAGGTGGTCCGGCTCCTTCTTTTCCGGAGTTTTCTGCGGCGCTCATCTGACCCCCAGGATCCACCCCGCGACCCAGCCTTCTCAGGCCGCCGGACGCACCGCGCCCCCCCACGGAGGCCCGCCCAGGCCTAAGCGGGCCGGCTGCGACTGCGCAGGTGCAGCTCGCTTGGGTCCCCGAAGTTGTCCAGGCGCGGTTCACGCAAGCGCAGTGGGCGAGCCTGCGGGACAAGGGTCCGCGGAGGGTGTGCGATCGTTTAGGACCTCAGTTTGTCCGGGGTTTCTTTCTTTTTCTGTTTCTTCTCCCACCTCCCTGTCTTCGTAGCCATTTATTGAGCGCCTCTTTCCCTGGCACTGTCGTGGGCGCTAAAGACACAACCGTGAGCACGCAAAACTACCCCAATTGTAACGGGGGAGAAATTCAATAGAAAAGAAAAAAAAAAAAGGATACTGATGTATATTAGGAAATGATAACTGTTACAAGGAAAAACATAGCGGAGTTTATGGCTCGCTCTTTTAGTTCATCATTCTTTCAGTAATACCCTCTTATTCCTAATGAGCCTATGTCTTTGAAAATATTTTATAAACTCCTATTGCTAGTTCAATCTCGCATT
This sequence comes from Macrotus californicus, assembly GCA_007922815.1. Lineage (NCBI taxonomy): Eukaryota > Metazoa > Chordata > Mammalia > Chiroptera > Phyllostomidae > Macrotus > Macrotus californicus. Next base: position 95,639 of record VMDR010001013.1, read on the forward strand.
CATGTCTCAGCTTTTCCGAAATTTAGTTGTATACTCAAGTGCTTCAAGATAACTTGTTCCACCAGAGTCACCAATGACAAAAAGCATTACATGATCTGGAAATTCTTTCTAAGATATTCATTCATTCATTCATTCATTCAGAGGAAGGAGAAAGGGAGAGAAATGTCAATGTGTGGTTGCCTCTCACACGCCCTCTACTGGGTCCTGGCCTGCAATGCAGCCATGTGCCCTGACTGGGAATCGAACCAGCCACCCTGTGGTTCTCAGGCAGTCATCAGTCCCCTGAGCCACACCAGCCAGGGCTGATCTGGGAATTTTTATATGGAGGAAGTAAAAAATGTAAATGAAGCACTATTTATAGCAATAAGTTGTTGAGGTAAACAATATGGCTACAAGTAGAATGATTAAATAAGTAATCCATTTGAAAACTATGATTTATAAAAATAACTGTGTGAGGATGAAGCAGTATGTGAAAATAACATCTTAGGTCTGTTTTTGTTTTTTTTTGGTTTTTTTGAAGTAGGAACAAAACTGTTATAGTTGCATTAAGAATCAACATTGGAAAACTGTTCCTATGTATAAAAAGTTAAAGGAACACAATCCACAAAATTGGTAGTTGGTTTTGTGTTTGATAAAATCCTGGCCAAAAGGTCCCCAGGCCACAAGGAATGTGTATTGTTTTGGAAATAGATAGTTAATTCCCTCCTTATCCCCTTTTGGGAGTGCCTTCTTGTCATGTGACTGCCTATTGACCTTTTTCTTTCTACATGTACACACTGAGGTAATGTAGTTGAGTCATGCAAAACCGTGCCTCCTTTGTCTCGGGCCCCTTAAAACCAGTCTCAAACTCAGGGAGGTGCGGTCCTGCTTACCCATCTGCACCATTGGCGCTTCCTGTGAGTAACAAAGGCTATGTGTGCTCCGTCCAGTCTTCCTTGTGGTTTTTTCTGCTTACCCAAACGGGCAGTCAAGATCCTCCAGCTCAACCTCCTGCGTTACAGGAATCCAACCCCTTTTCACCTCCAACTCTGCTACCATCCTGTTCCTAGTTAGACTTGATGTGGTCATTCAGTGGAAGAGGTAGATCACTGGCTCAGAGCCCTGGTCACTTCTGGGAAATGTAGTCGAGTCCCATAGGTCAGGATAAGCAGAGAAGACAGCCCAGTTTATGGGCCTGAGATCGGAGTCCAGTCTGGTCACATTGGCTGGCCACAAATGACCTGCCTTTACTATTGGACCTCAGGCTCCTCACCTTCAGCCTCATTATGCCATGCTTTGTGGTTCTGCTCAAATCAGTTCCCAGTTAGGCCTGATGCTCTGCCTACAGGACTAACCAGAAGTCCTGATGTTAATTCCATCCCTTGTAGTTATTTCTTGAAAATGTCTAGCCCAGCACAAGCTTGCAATGGTCCAGTGACCTTCTGTGGACACTATCATACTCTCTCTCCTCCAGGTCTTAGCCCAGAGTCCAGAGTCTCTTTGTTTGGCTGTTTCCATGGGGCTTCACAGCCTCTGTGACATCATGTCTTCTGTCTCTTCCGCTCTGGAGTCCAATCTCTTGCCCACTGTACCATGCTGCCTGTTCTGTCTCTTAAGATGCTTTCTCCAAGACCCCACACTGGTTCATCCACCACTCAGAAACCAGAAGCAGCATTTCCTCCACCCATAAGTACTATGGCCTTGTAGCCACACTCTACCCCACAAATTCCAGTCACTTCAGTTTCCCCAAATTGTGTGGTGTCAACTGAGCAAATCGGTGCTCTGCCGTGGTTCCTCCTCTCTGCTCTGAGGTCTTTAATACGCCTTCAGAGAGAAAGCCACTGCGACTGCAGGGACACCTTTATTTCCCATCTTGCACTACCAATTGTCCAAAGCCTGAAGACTGGTTTCTTCTTACACATTATCTAGTTTTTTTGTATAGAGCCCGACAGCAAGTTTAGTACAGTTACACCATTGTAGCTGGGAGAAAGGAATCCTCCCTGATGTTGTTTAAAAGCATTTCCCTTTTTGGCACAAGAAGATAACTCATACTCAAATTGTCTGTTTCCAAAGGGGACTCTGGATGTGGCTCTAGGATAAACTGCACCAACAGGAAAGGTTTCCTCATTCAGAGGCCAGGTATAGTTAAGGCCTGACCAGCATCCAGGACAGGGACTCCTAACTACAGGTAGGTAGCCACGATGCCTCAGAATGTGTGAAGTCCAAGAGTCCCCACACCTCCACACACAGAAGTTGACTGCCGGTGGCAGTAGGGAACTGGGCCTAGATGTCGTCTCATTTAGAAGATTTTTGCCGGTTTTGCATTCCCATTCACAATCTATATTTATCTCAGCGTAAATATAATGTTTAAAATTGGTTATTAGATAAACTCACGGGCTTCCCCCTCACCCCCCACCAATCCTTTTGGTACCACGGCTGCTCCACGGAAACAGTGATTTACTAGATGAGACCATTTTTTTCACACATTCTTTTACTCAGTCACAAACAAGCGTTGAATGGTGCCGATCGTGGGCGAAAAAAGGGACCACTGATAAAACTGACAAGCTCAGGATGGGCCTCCACGGGGGCCTTACAAACTCAAGAGATCTAAAGTAACCACGTTCCGGTCTGAAATAACTGCTGACACAGTCAACGACCCGGTCAGAACCAAACACTACATACACCGTCACAAGAACCACCGCGCACGCCGTCACGGCCACTCAAACTACCACAAGCAGACACGATCGCACGCAGACAGCAACACACACACACACACACACACACTCAAACCACCGCAACCACACACGATCGCACGCAGACAGCAACACACACACACACACACACACACACACACACACACACACACACACACTCACGGCCACTCAAACCACCGCAACCAGACACGATCGCACGCAGACAGCAACACACACACACACACCCACCCACCCACCCCCCCCCCTCCCCCTTCACGCACCAACCCTCGTTAACAGCGCTCTCCCTCGCGTTCCCAGACGGCACGCACTTTTAGGTCCCGCCCACTACGAAGCATCGCGAGATCTGGCCGTTCGGCTTGGCTACAGCCTTTACGCACACTACGTTTCCCAGGAGACACTGCGATGCGGATCCAATCGTGATGCAGCACTGGCGCGGCTTTGTGCGTCTGCGCCATCTTCCGGCTCCAGGCGGCGAATCCGCCGGTACTGAGAAGGAAGCTCAGCTGGGGCTGCGGGGGAGCGCAAGCACGGTGGCACCTGGACCCGACAAGGCGGCAGGTGAGGAGCTCCGGAGGTTTCCGGGCGCTCCGGGGTCCTTGTGGGAACGGGCGCCGCGGCCAGGCGGGTTTCGGGCCTGGGAAGAAACGGAATGTCTCGCCGTAGCATCGGTCTGCGGGTTCCCGTGGTCTGGACCACATTTCCCATCGGCCTCCGCCGGCGCTCCCTGTTGGCGTCACGGTCTTTAACCCGTGTCCCCGGACCCCTTAGGTGGGTGTGAAGGAGTCCCGACCCCACGGAAATGGTTGAGGGTGTTTTGCGTTTCTTTTTACTCATAATTAAAAAAAAAAAATAATAATCTGGTAGGAAGTCTTGTTCCATGAGATTCAAAAAGAGTTGTAAGATCCCAAGAGATTTAGAAGCAGAGACATATATACTTGGGATCATTTTAGGTGATTGTGTTCAAAATCTGTGGGGAAAGGGTTAGGGAAATCCTGGGGCACTCATGTCGTAGAATGTTACAGATAATGCGAAAACAGTGGTCACAGAAAAAAGTAACACGAGGTCAGGGAACATTTATAATTATCTCATTCACACTTTGCTTACAATTAAATATTTGTAAAAAAAATAAATACGTAAATATTTGACACGTGTCTGGCACTGTTCCAAACTCCTCTATAAAGAGCTCAAGAAGTGTTTAAACGACATCACTTTTAACACTTTTGGACGCTTTCTATTCCAATTTTTTTAGGGTGTTTTTTTTTCCTTTTTTTTTTTTCCATATGTTCCTAGGTGGGTGGGTTTAATTTATTTTCCTGAATGTCCTGATGTTGTACAAAGGGTCCAGTTCTGCATGTCATTCATTTGTCAGTTGATGTCCTTCACCTGGCTGGGCTCACATCGATTCAACCACTCACCTGTTTGTGAGCTGTTATGTCCTCATTTCTGGTTCTGATTCCAGCAAATATTTTGTCCCTTCGGCGTCACACACTGTTATGTCTGTGCAGTGGCCTCTTGACATGAGACCTGCTCCTTCTAATTTACCCCCTGCACCCACACCCCATCTGTTGACTCAAGGCAGGGTTCACAAAGTGGTGTCCACCAGGCCTTAAGTAGGACTGTGGGGCTCTTTGTGAATTTGGATGTTGAGGAGAGTTCCCCCGGGGGACTTCTGAAGGTGTTAGATTGTGGGTGTGAGAGAGTTCAATGGTCAGGTTCTGGAAAGACTTCATTCTTGGTGGGGTTGATTTGAGTCAGACAGATTCTCTCTCTTCCTCCAGCCTGAGGACAGCCTTCCTTTTTTTTCCTTTTTCTATTAATTTTTTTAAATTGATTTGAGAGAGAGAAACATCGATTTGTTGTTCCACTTATTTATACATTCATTGGTGGATTCTTGTATGTGCCCTTACCGGGGATCAAATCCACAATCTTGGTATGTTGGGACTACGCTTTACCCAACTGAGCTACCCAGCCAGGTTGAGGACAGCTCTCCTTGTCCTTGGGACGCCATGTGGTCTCTGTTACTGGACCAGGTCTGAGCATCCCCATCTCAGATTTCCATCAGTAACGAGGTGGAATTCTCTGGGTATTTAGGGGACATGGGAAATGCTATTGGTTCCCTGTCTGTCCTTGCAGTAGCTAAAGCTGAGTTTTTTGAAATTGGGTGAGAGCCACAGTTTGTCCCACCTCCCTCTAATTTGTTGGTAAATGGGGATTAAGGGGATGGGGACTTATAACTATGGCGTTCTAGGGGGTGCAGGGCTAGCCTGGTCTCTCATGTTTGCTGTTTTCTCCCCCAGTTCTGCCGTCTCCGGACTCTGCTCTTCCCCAAGAGAGGAGCCAGGAGGCCTCATCAGCCCATGAAATTCTGAAAGTCATGTCCATCGTGAGTTTTAAGATCATGTAAATACTTGCTTTCCTTCTCCTGAAGCTTCCTTCCCACCGAGTCTCCATCCAAGAATCTGGTTGTCAGAGCTTCCCATTTCCAGGAGGAAGAGGATCGGGCAGCTAGTATCTTCTCCCATTGCCCTCTTCTATCAAAAAACATTTGTTTGGGTTGTTTTTGTTCATTTGTTTGTTTGTTTGTTTGTTTGTTTCTAATTCCATAAAAGTTGAAATTCTAGGTGTCCCGTGAGAATTCAGTACATGCCGAGGACAGAGTAACTCACAGCTGGGAAAGCTCCAATTGCCTGGACTTTAATTTTCATCCCAGACCTGTGTACCAAAGCTGTGGTGTGTAGTAAGAAGGGACATTCAAGAATATCTGACTCACGCCCTTGTTCTCCTGCCATCTGCTTGCAGCAGAGGCCTCCAGCCCCGGCCTTCCTTTCCACCAGCCCATCCCATTCCTACAGAGCCCTCCTGCATCTCTCATCCCACCGAGAGACGCTTCCGTGATGCATGCACCTAACACATCTGCCTGTCTTTGCAGGAGTCAGACTTGTTCAGGGACGTGGCCGTCGTCTTCTCCCGAGAAGAATGGGAGCAACTGACGCCTGCTCAGAGGGACTTGTACAGAGATGTCACGTTGGAGATCTACAGCATCCTGCTCTCACTGGGTACGGGCCCCTGCTCTGGGAGCTTGCAGGTTACCGTTGGGCAAAGCTGTTCCTTCCTTGTCAGTTTTGGGCTACCCTCTGAGTGGTTAAAGGGCAGCTCCGTGGGCTGAAGCTACATTGTCCCCAGCCCTCAGGTGACTGTCACATCTTCCCCTGTCCCTTCCTGCAACGGCCTCTCGTTCTTGATCACCAGGCCCTAGATCCAAATTCTGGGCCCCACAACAGAACCTGATGTCATGTTCTTTCTTGGGTCCAGATCTTGCCATTTCCAAACCCGATGTGATCTCCTTCCTGGAACAAGGCAAGGAGCCCTGGAGGGTGGAGGAGGCAGCGACAGGAGGCCTGTGCCCAGGTGAGTGAGGCACGGGCGGGAGGAGGGAAGCCGCGACAGAAAACTGTCCAGCTGGTCAGTGAGGAAGCAGGCTCTTGGAGGTAGAAAATGCTTCCTCCAGGTCACCAGACTCGGTGGTCAGGTCCCAGTTGTCATCTCTGGCAGTTTGTCAGCAGCATTCGACAAACGTGGTTTCCTTCCTGAAGCATTTATGCATTTGGTCATCACTACCTCTGCCCTCACCTTGCTCATTAAACCACCTTCAGCCGCCTCTCCTGGATCTTCTTAACCTTTTCTAGATGTCAGGCTCAGATGTGGGCCTCTTCTTTCCTGCTTATTCCCACTCCACAGGACCTTCTTTGTTATCATACTAAACACCATCCATACTTGGCCTGTCCAGTATGGTGCCACTGCGTGGTCATCGAAAACAATTAATCAATTAACTTATTTATTTTTAAAGATATTATTTACTTATTTTTAGACAGAGGGAGAAGGAGAGAGAAACATCAGTGTGTGATTGCCTCTCACACGCCCCCGACTGGGGACCTGGCCCACAACCCAGGCATGTGTCCTGACTGGGAATTGAACTGGTGACCCTTTGGTTCCCAGGCCAGCGCTCAATCCACTGAGCCACACCAGCCAGGGCTGAAATTTAAATTACGATGAAATACATTTAAAACTTCAGTACCTCAGTTGCAACTGCCATATTTCAGATGTTCAGGAGCCACTTTCTGGCTCGTGGCCACTGTATTGGACACCCCAGATATATAACATCTCTATCACTCCAGAAAGTTCTGTCAGAGAACACAAATGGTTACCTTCACCTTTGCGTCTCCCTCACACTCTGGTGACTTATATCCAACTGCCTTATGATTGTGGCCACCAGGGTGTTCCCCAAGCACCCCAAAGGGAACAAGTCCCAAAAGGGGTCTTTGATCCACCCTGACAAGCCTACTCTTCCCCGTTCTACATTTTGGTAACAGGGCACTTGATTCTTCAGCTTGCTCAAGTCAAAAACTCTTGATGCACCCTGTCCAGGTGACTCAGTGGGTTGAAGCACCTTCTGGAACACCGAAAGGTTGCAGGTTTGATCCCTGGTCAGGACTTGTACAGGAGGCAAGCAATTGATGTTTTTTCTCTCTCTCTCCCTTTCCCCTTCTCTAAAATCAATAAGCATGCCCTCAGGTAAGGGTTTAAAAAAAATAACTCTTGATGCATCCTTGTCTTTTCTCCCCCACACAGTTATTTAGTCTGTCAGCAAATCCTGTTCTCTCTGCTTCCAAATATACCCAGAAGTTAACCACTTATAACCAGCACCCCTGCCACCACTCCTACACCCACCATCACCTTTGGCTTGGACTGTTACAGTAGCCCTCTCCCCATCCCTGTGCACCCATTCTTGTCCTCTTCAGTGCGGGTGTATTACATCCCTGCTTAAAACCTGCCAAAGACTTCCCATCTCACTTAAGAGAAACTCCAGAATCCATAGCAAGGCCTAGAAGGCTTTGTCTGTGCTGTTCAGTAGAGTATCCACCAGTCATATGTGCTATTCAGATTTTTATTTTAACTAACATTAAGTAATATGTACCCTGGCTGGGTAGATCGGTTGGTTAGCGTGTCGTCCCAATATGCCAAGGTTGTGGGTTCAATTCCTGGTCAGGGCACACAGAAGAGTCAAGCAAAGAACACATGAATAAGGGGAAGAACAAGTAGATGTTTCCCTCTCTCTCATGCACACATGTGCCCCCCCCTCTTTTTCTCTCTCTCTGAAATCAGCACATCAAAATTTTAAAAATAAAATTAAATTAAGTAAAATATAAAATTTCCCTCTGCAGTGGCACTGGCCACATTTCAGACACACGGTAGCCATGCGTAGCTAGCGGGTACTGCGTTGGACCGTGCAGAACAGAACATTTTCAGTGTCACAGAAAGTTCTGTCGGACTGTGTTGCTCTTCGGTCTCTTCCCCTCTGTCTTCCTCTTCTGTCACCCTCCCCGTCGCTCACTTGGTGGCAGCTGCACAAGCCTCTTTCCTGCCCCATTAACATAGGGGTTGGCGAGTGTTTTCTTTCAAGGGGCGGACAGTGACTCTTTCAGGCTGGTGGGCCATGTGGTCTGTGTCGCAGCTCCTCGCCTCTGCTGTGGTGGCTTGCGCCCTGGCTTGGACACAGCTGGGACGTTTCTGCCTTGGCTTTTTTGTCTTTGCTGTCCCCTCTGCCCAGGGTGCTCCTGCTCGGGACGGAGCATTTCTCCACCTCAGTGAGGTTGACATTTCAGGCAGGACTGTTCGTGACCGCAGGGGGCCGTCCTGTGCACTGTGGGTGGTGAGTTGCCTCCCTGGCCTCTACTCACCACTGCTCAGTGGAGCCCTGCCCTCGGTTGTGACCACCAAAAACGTCTCCAGACATTGCCAAGTGTCCCAGGAGGGGTAAAAGCTTCCCTGATTGAAAACCCAAGTCACAATGTGACGTGACACCAGAAACACCTCTATAAACAGTTTTCACAACGTACAATGTACTGTAACAGTTTCAAATGGAGGACAAAGAGCCAAGCCTCCCAGGTGTGGTGGGTTCTTCCGCAAGGACGTCGGGGGAAGAGGCGGTCTTATGGACCGAGCCCGTCACCTGTGGGGCCTGACACTCTGTAGGAAGTGTCAGAATTGACCTAACTTTCTAGGACACGAGGAAACTGGAGAAATGCTTGATGTGAGGGTAAAACGACAAACGTTTGGTGACCCGAAGTGTCAGAAGTGAAGCGTGGCATGGAGAGGTTCCCCAAAAGGAATCCCTGTGCCCGTTAAGGGGTCACGCCTCATTTTTCTCCCCCGCACCCCCTAGGCGCTGACAACCGTTAATCTGCTTTCTGTGTCTGTAGATTAGCTTACTGTGGATATTGCACATAAATGGAATCGTACAATATGTGGCCTTTTGTGCCTGGCTTCTTTTTGCCCAGCATAATGTCCTTACAGTTTGTCCACGTCGTAGCATGTGACGGGGTTTCCTTCCGTTTTCGGGCTGTTTGTACACACCACAGTTGTTACCCACTCATCTGTCCACACACTGTTGGGCTCTTTCCATGTCTTGGCTACTTCGAGTGATGTTGCGAAGAACAAGGGTGTGCAGATACCTCTCTTAGATTCCACTTTTACTTCTTTGGGCTAAATACACGGAAGTGGAATCGCTGGGTCGGATGGTAGTTCTGTATTTAACTTTTTTAGGAAAGTGCACACTGCTTTCCACCTTGACTGTACCATTTTACCAGCAGTGCGTAAGGGCTCCAGTTTCTCCACATCCTTGTCAACAGTGGTTATTTTGTTTTGTTTTTCAGTAGTGGCCGTGTGCATGGCTGTGCGGTAGAATCTCAGTTTTGGTATGCATTTGTCTAGTGGTTGGTGAGGGTGAGCGTTTTTTCATATGCTGGTTGACCATTTATATATCTTCTTTGGGAAAATGTATGTTCAAGTCCTTTGCCCATATTTTTAATCAAGATGGGTTGTTTTTGTTGTTGAGTTGTAGGAGTTCTTTGTATAGTCTGGGTATTGGCCTGTTGTCAGATATATGATTTGCAAGAATTTTCTTCCATTCTGCAGCTTGTGTTCTCACTCTGTTGTTTCCTTTGATGCCGAGTTGTTTTTAAGTTTGATTTAGTTCCATTTGTCTGTTTTTGCTTATGGTGCAAAATCTGAGAAAGTACTGCCAAATGCAGTGTCGTAAACTGTTCCCCCGTGTTGTCTTCTAGTAGCTTTATCGTTTCGGTTCTTTGTTTCAGTCTTCAATCCATTTTGAATTAATGTTTATATTTGTTGTGAGGTAAGGGTCCTTCTTCATTCTTGGGAATGTGGATATCCAGTTTCCCAACATCGGTGGAAAAGCGGTAGTGTCGTCCTTTCCTCATTGTGTGGTCTTGGACCCTTGTCAGAGATCATCTGGCCATATGCATGAGGGTTTATTTCTGGGCTGTCTATTTTTGTTCCATTGGTTGACATGTCTGCCTTTGTGCCAGTACCACACTGTTGTAATTACTGTTGCTTTGTCTTGTGTTTTTTGTTTTACATTGATTTTTTTTTAGAGAGAGAGAGAGAGAGAAACATTGATTTATTCTTCCATCAGTTCACGCATTCATTGGTTATTCTTGTATGTGCATTGACCAGGGATTGAAGCCACTACCTTGGTGTCACAATGACACTCTAACCAACTGAGTCACCCAGCCAGGAGTATCTGATTTTTTTAAAAGATTTATTTATTTATTTTTAGAGAGAGGGGAAGGGAGGGAGAAAGAAAGGGAGAGAAACTTCAGTGTGTGGTTGCCTCTCACACACCCCCCTTACTGAAAACCTGGCCCACAACCCAGGTATGTGCCCTGACTGGGAAGCGAGCTGGTGACCTTTGGCTTCACAATCTCACGCTCAATCCAGTGAGCCACACCAGCCAGGGCTGATAATTCTTTATGAGCACCGTTGTTCCCTGCCCCAGATAGTTCCTTGCTATAAGCATTTCTTTATTAGCTAAGTGGGTGGGGTCCTGTGATTGCAGTAAAACGGGTCTGCCACAGCCAAAGTCACATACCAGGTGCAATCAGGATCCGTTATGCCATTCAGCTTCTCCTTGCAGTTTGAATGAGCAGCGAAGAGGATTCCGGAAGATGCCACCCCCATTAAATTGGGGTCTGATTCTCTAAACAAGGAAGCAGGCCCTCCTTTTTCCCAGATCACCTTCAGGCAGTGGAAAGGACCAGGAGAGACAGGTTCTGTTGACAGCAGCTCCAGCCTTGGTGGTCAGCTGAAGTTCAGAGAGAGAAGGCATCCCAGCGGAAGACTATCGTTGGGTTATTACACTTCCAGGGGACGTGTGATCATAGGTCCCTAGTAGCACCATAGCCCCCAGCAAACAGGTACACCACTGTGTTCCTATGGCCAGATGGAGATCCAGCCACCTTTGCCGTCATTTCTGAAAATCCACTTTATTGAGGTTATCGTTTATATTCAGTAAATGTAACATTGAATATTTAAAGCGTAATATTTTAAAGTTTATATTTAAAGCTTAAAGTAATACTTAAAGTTCAAAGTGTAATATTTTGATGAGTGTGGACAAATGTATATGTTTAACCACCACCACAGTCGAGACAAAAGACATTTCCAAGAATTGGCTCTTATAACCTCGTCCTTCATCACCTCACTCATTTATGGTATTTCCTCTTTCTTTATGTTGTTTGTCTGTTTTCTGATTGCTTAGCCACAGTCAGGAGCCCGTAGGTATTATCCTGAGTCTAAACTTTTAAATTTTTACTCTACAAGTTCCTTTTTCTGGAAAAGGGAAAAACTAATACCATTCTTGCTCTTTTGTTCTTTTCCAGTCTTGGAGTCGAGGTATGATACTCAGGTCTTATCTCTGAAGCAGCCCATTTGCAAAGTGCCGTCACCCGGGTGCAAGAGAACAGAAAGTCTTACGAGTTGCGAACCCGAGTGCTTGAGTTTCCAAGGTGACTGGGAATGCAGAAGCCAGCGTGACAGACAGGAGGGGAGTCCAGTTGGACATTTGAGTCAAATGATAATCAATCACGAAGAAATGCCTGCTCTCGACCCACAACCACCCCTTACTTTTTATCAGAAAATTCATCCTGGAGACAAATCCTATGCATATAACAATGGCAGAGAAGACTTCTGGCCAGAGGACTTCCTTATTAACCATCAAGGAGTTCACACTAATGAGAAACCCTATAAATGTAAGGAGTGTGGGAAGGCCTTTAAATACGGCTCACGACTAATTCAACACGAGAATATTCATTCTGGCAAGAAACCGTACGAGTGCAAGGAATGCGGGAAGGCCTTTAATTCGGGTTCAAATTTCATACAACACCAGAGAGTCCATACTGGGGAGAAGCCCTATGAATGTAAGGATTGTGCCAAGGCCTTCAGTCGGAGCTCGCAGTTGATCGAGCATCAGAGAATTCACACTGGGGAGAAACCCTATCAGTGTAAGGAGTGTGGGAAGGCCTTCAATCGGATCTCACATCTTAAAGTGCATTACAGAATCCATACGGGTGAGAAGCCCTACGCCTGCAAGGAATGTGGGAAGACCTTTAGTCATCGGTCTCAGTTGATCCAACATCAGACTATTCATACTGGCAAGAAGCTCTATGAATGTAAGGACTGCGGGAAGGCCTTCAACCAGGGCTCAACCCTTATTCGACATCAGAGAATTCACACTGGTGAGAAGCCCTATGAATGCAAGGCCTGTGGGAAGGCCTTTAGGGTGAGCTCACAACTTAAGCAACACCAGAGAATTCACACTGGAGAGAAACCCTACCAGTGTAAGGTGTGTGGTAGGGCTTTCAAACGGGTCTCGCACCTTACGGTGCATTATAGAATCCATACGGGTGAGAAACCCTACAAATGTAAGGTGTGTGGGAAGGCCTTCAGCCACTGCTCACAGCTCGTTCAGCATCAGCTCATTCACGCTGAGGAGAAGCCCTGTGACTATAAGGAAGAGGGAAGGACCTTCCATTGTGATTCAGCTGCTGTTCCGCATCAGAGAATGCAAAGCAGAGAAACACAGGTAAATATCATAAACGTAGAAAAGCCTCCCATCAGCACTTACCCCTTGCTGATCATCAGAGAAATTATGTTAGCCAGCAACCACATGAATGGAAGCAGTGGGGAGAGCCCATTGGCTTAGGCTAATGACAGCGTCATCCTTTCATCTCCGGGTAAGACTTGAAGACTGTACCGCAAGTCAGAATACCTTCATTCAGAGCTGTCCCTTTCTCCCAAGTCGTAAAGGTCTTACTGAAGAAAAATTTTCTGGATACAAATTGTTCAGACCACAATAAGTCAGAGAAGCAAGGAAAGGTTGGAAGAAATTGTCTCGAACACATTCTTGATTCACCTTTTCTAACTACCATGTAATAATTTTAACAACGGCCAAAGGTTTTCATTTTCTTACAGAGTGAAAAGGAAAAATAACAAACAGCCAAATTACTCTTTGGGTTAACATAACAAGGAAATCAATCATGCAGTTACCATAAACGGTAAAGAAAAGAGTGAATGAGAGTCGCTGGCCAGGGAGCTCGGTTGGAGCTCCTGGTACGCCAAGGTTGCAGGTTAATCCCCAGTCAGGGCACATCCAAGAAACAAGCAATAAATGCATAAATGAAGGGAACAAGAAAGGAATCCATGTTTCTCTCTCAAATAAAGAGATGAGAGTTTTTGTTTGTTTCAACAAATAGAGATGTGGCTGATGCCCCTCAGCGGAATTTTAAAGATTTGTATGTGTTTCTAGAGAGGGGAAGGGACGAAGAAGGAGAGAAACATCAATATGTGGTTGCTGGGGACCCAGCCTGCAACCCAGATTTGTGCCCTGACTGGGAATTGAACCAGTGACCCTTTGGTTTGTAGGCCAGCACTCAGTCCACTGAGCCACACCAGACAGTGGTGCTCAGAGGAATTTTTGTGACCTTTAAATGCATGTGAAACATGAAAAACTGTAAGATTATACTAAAATATTCTAAATGTACTATTCAAGAAGCCAGAAAAGAGAACACCAAACATCCAGATGATGAAAGAACAAGTTAATACAAAATAACAAAGTAGAAAGTGGTTATTTTACAACAATCTTAGTTTTCATTTCTTTCTGACCCAAGAGTAAACTAAATTTAGCAGGTGGTTTCTTAATTTCCATGTTGTTGTTTTGGGTTATCTTTTATAACTGATGTCACAGAGAGGAGCTGGTTGCTTGCCTAGCAGCCATACCCAACTCCCCTTCTTGTTGGCACCATCTGTGTCTTGCCTTAGAATCTGAAGGTGTCAGAGGCTAATTTTCAGCCTCCTTTGCAGCTCAGGAAGGCCACTGTGTTCCAGGGACCTGCCAGGCTTCTGGGAAAGATTTTGCTATTTCAGAAGAGACGTATATGAGGAAGACTTTCCACATTTTCTGCTGTTAAACATTTTCCTATGAGGTCGTGATGTCTGGTGCTGCTGCAGCCATTTTGGGATCGAGAGGAGAGAACAAGCTGATCTCGAAACCAATTCAGAAACTGTTCTTTGATGCCTTGTTATATAAGAAAAATAAGCCTTTATTGCTAAAGTTAATTTTAGTTGGACATCTTGTATACTTGCAGCCATAAACATCCTGAGTTATAATACTTCAAATTTTAGTATGATTGGTAAATATGGCCTGGAAAGCAATACCTACTTTTTAAAATTTGACATTTTTCTTTGTGGCTAAGTACAAGATTGATTTTGTTTATGTTCCTTAACATTGAAAAAGACTACATATTATTTTTTGTTTGTTTGAATACAAGGTTCTGTTTATGCCTGTGGATTATAATGACAAAATTCCCCATGTTCTTATATTATTTGATATATTGGACCAGAATTTCCTAAAATTGGACTTCTTGGACCAAGATTGCGTATTTCCAGAGATTTTTATGTTTTAATTTATGTTGTCTGAATATGACTTAAGCCTTATTTATGAATCATACCTTTTATCATTATATAATATCCTATTGTGCCGGAGGTAGTGATCAACACACCACATCTGGCCTGCTGCCTGATTTATAAATAAAGTTTTATTGGTTACAGCCATGCTCATTTATTTGTTGTCTACTACTGGCAGAACAGTGTGGCGGTGAGGAAGAGTATGACCACGAAGCCTGTGTTTGCTGCCTGGCACCGAAGATAAGTTTGCCACCCTGGTCAGTGTGACTCAGTTGGAGTGTCATGCTGTGCACCAAAAGGTTGTGGGTTTGATTCCCAGTCAGGACATATGCCTGGGTTTCGGGTTTGGTCCCAGTCAGAGCACTTAGGAGAGGCAACCAATGTATATTTCTCACATCAATGTTTCCCTCCCTCCCTTCCCTTCTCTCTAAAATCAAAAGGTTGTCCTCAGGTGAGGATTAAAAAGAAAGAAAAGCTTGCCAATTACGACCCAGTGTGATCCTCTTTGTATTTTATTACCGTCCTGTGTAACACTAATAATAATGATTTATCTTTGTTTAGCTGGTATGTTAGTGCCAATCCATTTATGTTCAACCCTTGTCATTTTAGTTATTTATTTAAAAAAATCAGACAGCTGTTTTTTTAAAACTTAAACTGAATTTTTCTATAGGGAAATTCATATTTTTATTTAATGTACTAATTCTCCTTTATTCCTTTTATTTTGCATTGTGCAAACCATGTTTATTATCTTGGTCTTTTCTTATGTTGGCTCATTATTCCCTTTTTCTCTTGCTAAATTGGAACTTCCCACTGTGCTTTAAGGTGGTGGTGATCTCCCTGTTATTTTTTATTTTTTATTTAGATTTTATTTATTTATTTGTAGAGAGAGTAAGAGAGAGACACAGAGAGGGAGAGAAACATCAATGTGTGATAGAAACATCAATCAGGTGCTTCTTGCACTCATCCCAACCAAGGACCTGGCCTGAAATCCAGGCATGTGCCCTTACTGGGAGTTGAACCAGCAACCTTTCAGTTTATGGGATGATGCCCAACCCACTGAGCTACACCAGTCAGGGTGATCTTTCCCATTCTTAGTCATTATTTGATCAGAATGAGAGCACTATTACACTTTCTCACGCACAATTTTCCTTGCCGTTCTCCTCCAAGAAGAGACCACCCTTGTTTTCTCTTTCCAACCCTTCCCTAACAATGAAAAATTTTTGGTCTAAACCTTTTGCTTCAATTTCACTTATTTGATGCTTACGTTACTTACATTCCCACTCATGATTTCCATTTAAAATTTAAGCACACTGAGTAACACTTATTGCTGGCCACCATTTCCTTTCATTGTTTTCCCGATCTTGAGGAACAGTTTAATATTAAATGATACTTGGTTAGGCTACTTTATTGAGTATTTCTATTTATCTCAGCGAATGGTATATAGCTCGTATTCTCGTCAAAAAAAGTTTCCTGTATTCTCACACATTATATTTCTGGTAGAACATTTTCTCTCTCAGATTATAGGTCTTTTTCCTCAATAATCCATAGATATCCCTTCATTGAATTCTAGCCTTCTAGAAGAGGAACCCAAAGCTGACCTGATTCTCTTAGCTTATGTAGATGTATTTGTTTCATGTTGCTGCTGTAACAAATTGTCAAAAACCTAGTGGCTTAAAACAGCCCAGATTGTCATGGCCGGGAACTCAGTTGGTTAGCACGTTGTCCTGATATGCCAAAGTTTCAGGTTCAATCCTTGGTAAAGCCACATACAAGAATCAACCAATGAACACATAAATGAATGGAACAACAAAACGATGTTTCTCTTTCAGATCAATAAACTTAAAAAATTTTTTTTCAAGTTTCTATCAATCTAGGAACTTAAGCTGCATAGGTTTAGATAGTCTCGGTTCCTTTTCTCTTTTTCTAGCCCAAGGAAATCTTTTTTGAAATACTGTTTCCTTAGTACTTCTCAATTGTTTAATTTTATTTCTACTTAAAAACTTTAATGCTTTGAATCAACAGTATGTCCTCATGATTAAAAAACTTGAAGATGTAAAAAAAGGTATACAGAAACAAGTCTTCCTATCTTTTTTTCCCTCTTGTTTGTTACAGCAACAGAATACCACCTCTCTGGCTTTGATTCTCAAAGTGTGAGTCAACTGTTCTGCCTACCTCACCTCTTCTTTTAATGTCAGTAATCATAATTCCTCAAAATAACACTGCAGTCAGATTATATTTTTTATAATTTTTATTTTAACTTTTTAATTGATTTGAGAGAGACATCAATTTGTTGTTCCACTTTCTACGCATTTATTGGTTGATTCTTATATGTGCCAGGGATTGAACCCACAACCTTGGTGTATGGGGACAATGCTCTAACCTACTGAGCACCTGGCCAGGGCAGATTATTTTCTTTCGGGGGAAAAAAGGATAAAACAGATGTAGAAAATTCACTTAATAATTATTCAATATTAGAGAATTCATACTGGAGAAATGTCCTAGGAATTTAAGGATTTTGGAAAGGCCTTCGGAAGGACCCATAATGTACTATCAAAGAATCCATACTGGTGAGAAGCCATAGACATGTAACGGACATGAAAAGGTCTTCAGTCATCTCTCATATCTCCCTCAACTGCAGAGGATCCATACTGGTGAGAACCATCTCAATGTACTGAATGTGGAAAAGCTGTTAGTCACTTGACACGTTATGACTGAACATCAGGAGACTCATACTGGTGAGAGGCTCTATAAATGTAAGTAAGGAATGTGGAAAACCTCTAGGGCTACCTCACACCTTATCCAGCATCAAAGAATCCACACTGGTGGGAAACCCTGTAAAAGGCAGAGAGTGTGGAAAGGCCTTCCAGCATTGATCCTATCTTCAGGGAAACCCATGTGGGCGAGAAACCTTACAACTGGACATTGTGGGAAGGACTTTGGGCAGTGTTCACAACTTACGTGACATCAGAAAATTCATTCCTTTTTTTAAAAAATAAAACAGCCTTAGGCTATTTTTTTATTTATCTGTTTGTTTTAATCCTCACCTAAGGATATGGCTATTGATTTAGAGAGGAAGGGGGGGGAGAGAAAAAAAAAATCGACAGGAGAGAGAAACATCAATTGTTTGCCTCCCGTACACAACCCGACCCAGGATCCAACCTGCAACCTAGGTAATGTGCCTTGTCCAGGAATCAAACCCACAACTTTTTGGTGTATAAGACACCACTCCAACTGAGCCACCCAGCCAGGGCAGAATATTCATTCTTAATGTTTGTAAGAAACGTGAGAAGGCCTTCAGGCACTGTCGTATTCCTCAATGTTAAGAGGAGTTCATGCTACAGAAAACCCCCATAAATAAGGAAAGGAAAGACTTCACTGGTCTCATCTGTCAAGTAATATCAAATAATTTCTAATTATCAATAACCTTTTCAAATGCAAAAATGCTTTTTATTCAACTCATGTTACACTCACCAGGAAATGCATCATAGCATTCATCACTAACGACCATATTAATATGATAATGTAGAAAAACATCTCAACTCTATCAGTCATTATTGATATGCCAGCAAGAAATCATATGAGTGAGGAAATTTTAGAAAGTCATCCTAATGTACATAAAAAAATGCATAATAGAAAATAATCCTGTGAATATCACGTACGTGATATAAGTTTAAAGAAAGTTCATATTGATTGTTTTAAAGATTTCATTTATTTTTGAGAAAGAGGAAGGGAGGGAGAAAGAGAGAGCGAAACATCAATCAGTTGCCTCTGGTACTTGCCCCGACTGGGGACCGAACCCACAACCCAGGCACTTGTCCCTACCAGGAATCGAATCAGCTACTTTTCACCTTGGGGCATGATGCCCAACCAACTGAGTCACACTGATCAGGGCTCATATTAATTTTTTAAATTTAAGTAAAATTTATGCTGAAGAATGTACTGCGAGTAAAAGAAAAGCATTCAGAATTTATCAATCATTGTGCATCAGAAAGTAGTGTATATAAAACCCTTGATGTTTAAAACAACGGTTAAGCATTATAACTATCAAAGAATCTGAGGAACGTGTGGACAAGTCTGTAACAAGTCGTACAGGGCTGTTAACTCAGGTAAAAATGTAATGCACTAAATATTAACAAAGTATTTTTATGTTTATGTGTCCTGCTCAGTGAAATGGGAACACTATGATATGAATGAGATCAGCATAGCCCAAACCCTGCCAGATGTGGCTATGTCAAAAGTGACAAGCTTAAATGCATTGATATTTGTAGACCAGAAAACGGTAACACTGGAAATAATAGGGGAACCAGAGACTGTGTGAGAAGCCAGAAACTGAACATAACTTAGCAATAAACAGAATTAAAGAAAATAACGCATTAATATGTAAATAGAAAAGTAGGTTTTACCAACCTGGAAGTCTTTTCTTTACAAGGATAATATAAACACTTAGCAGATTTCATTAAAATGCCATAGAGCAGCATTCCCCAACCTTTTGGGCACCAGGGACCGGTTTGGTGGAAGACGGAAAAGGGAGGGGGAACAGGAGGCGGAGCTCAGGGGAGCTTAGCTCTTGGCCGGTTTCCTAACAGACCAGAGGTTGAGGACTCCAGCTATATAGTATTATTAAACATAAAGAGGCTGTAATAGCACATATAAAGGGCATTTAAAAATGAAGTTAAACACTTTACATATTTGTTGCCAATAAATTTCGAATTTTAGTTGAACTTCACTTCCTAAAATGGAAAAACGAAGTTTCCAGAATTGACTAAAGATTAGCCAAGGGCGGGTTTTATAGAGAATTCAATTTTTTCTTTTTTTTTTAAAGATTTTATTTATTTGTAGAGAGGGGAAGGGAGGAAGAGAGGGAAACATCAACATGTGGTTGCCTCTCATGCGCCCCCTTACTGGGGACCTGGTCTGCTACCCAGGCATGCGCCCTGACTGGGAATGGAACCCGGTACCCTTTGGTTTGCAGGTGGCCACTTAATCCACTGTGCTACACCATCCAGGGCGAGTTTTTCTTTTTAAATCTACTATTGTCACTTAAGACAAAAGATTTACCAGACTGTAAGGGTACAGAAAATATTGATGATACAAATTTGCAAGTTTGGAAAAGATGTAGATCTGATCAGCTCATTTTGAGTCTTGCATAATCTCAATACACAAACTGAAACCTAAATTTCCAGACATCCTGAAGCTCCCAAATTACAAAAAAAAAATTGTCGAGTGCCTATGAGTGCCAGGCAGTAAATTAAAAAAATTGTAACTTCTAGAAAAATAATACATTTTATTTTTCTCTTTAAAATGTAAATTTTTAAACCAGTGAGATAATCATTGATATGTGTTTTAAAATTAGATTATTTGTTGAGAATTTAGGACATACCTGTCCAAGTTTGCTTATTCTTGCAGAGTTTAGGCTGCTTAGCTAAAAAAGAGAAAGATACTTATTTTTTATTTATTTATTTTTATCACATTCCTTCTTCTATGTGTCAAAAGAGAAAAATATTTAAAAGTCACTTGGTCCTTGCAATGAAGGATGATACTACATATGTAGAATTAAAATGTGATATCTAAAAATTATTAACCACACCTTAGAATCATCAGAACCTTTCATTTAGGATTACATCCATAGGTGATAAAACAGTAACGAAAACCCAGAGAATTGTAGCATCCCTTTGTAAACAGGTCACCTGAGCTGTTGATGGTTTAAAAAGGAGGCCACGCCGTGAATTATAAGGTACCAGTAACGTTCCCCACCTTAGCTTGGGTGGTAAGTTCATGAGTAGTGTTCTCCAGACAAGTGTATGAATTTTATAAATGCTTTTACATACGCACTTAATAGAAATTCAGTTTGGGAATATTTCTCCTTAACATCTACCTATGATAGCCCTCCTACTTGTCCCCAGGCGCATTCCTTTCTGTCCTTTGGCCTTCTCTCGAGTCTTGTTCATAGACAGTAAAAACGGTGATGAGACCTTTAAAACACAGCAATGGTAGGAAGTGTGGGAAAAACTTCAGGTGTAGCTGTGGTCAGGCAATTCCAACCTACAATTGGGGCCACATCTGGGAATTATGTGTAGCAGCTGGTTTTTCTTTCACGTTGTGTGATATCTAAGGCCCTCCCATGGGTTTTTAAAAAATACATATTTATTGATGAGAGAGAGAGAGACAGAGAGAAAGAGAGATTTGTTGTTCCACTAATTTGTGAATCCATTGGTTGCTTCTTGTATGTGCTCTGACGGGGGATCAAACCCACGGCCTAGGTATGTGTCCCATCTGGGATCAAACCCACAACTTTTTTGTGTATGAGACGGCGTTCCAACAAACTGAGCCACCCGACCAGGGCTCCCTTCTCACTTGTAAAAGCTCCAGTAATGCCACACTGTGTGACTCTGTTTCTCTGCGTATGGGTTTCCGGTCACCTGGAAAGGCCATCCCTCACCTCATTGCCTGGTGGGCCCAGCTCAGACACTGCCCCCAAAATGAATTCTCTGCTGTCCCTGCACTTGGAACATTCACGGTGGTGGATTTGTCCCTCAGATATGTGGTAGTAAATTTTTTAAAGATCACTACATTTTTATATTTAAATATTAATCACAATAGCAACAGAAATTTTACCTCTATAGAGTTTGAACAAACTAAAAGTAAACTGTTATAGTTGATGTACAATATTATATTAGCTTCAGGTGTACAACATAGGGATTAGACATTCATATAACTTACAAAGTGACCCCCCCAATAATTGTAGTACCCACCTGACACCATACATAGTTATTACATTATTCACTATATTGCCTATGCTGTGCTTTGCATCCCTGTGACTATTTTTATACCTAGCAATTTGTACTTCCTAATCCCTCCATCTTTTTCACCTAGCTCCTTCTTCCCATCTAGTGACCACCACTTTGTTCTTTGTACCCACGAGTCTGTTTCTGTTTTGTTTGTTCATTTATTTTGTTTAGTTTCCACATGTAAGTGAAGTCATATGGTATTTGTCTTTCTTTGACTGACTGATTTTACTTAGCATAATGCCCTCCATCCATGTTGTCACAAATGGTAAGATTTTATTTTCCATTATGGCTGAGTAATAAGGAATTATTGTTTTATATAAAATAGGTTTTCTGGTTCTCAGTGGGGTAGGGGAAGCCTTACCTAAGATCCCAATATTATTTTAATAGTCATATGCTCAGTTTTGTATTTCTCCCTCTCTTGGACAACCGCCGTGACATTTAAAGTACATAAAACTTACAATAAACTCGGTATTCCCTTCTTATATCTCCTGTTGGGCCATTTCTCTGTCAGAGTCTTAGCGTTTTGTAAGGCCTGGTTCTTAGTCTATTGTCTGCGGCCAGACTGATACCATTTCATGCAGCCCATGCTGCTGCCTGCCCCTAGCTGTGTGGGTCTGCATAGCTGCCTCGGTGGGCAGAGACCATCGGCTTTCATCTTAACCAGAGCATCAATGAATTGGGTCCAGGCATTTCAGGAGAACCTAAAACAAGAAACACAAAAAAACAAAAAACATTGAAATATTGGCTAAAGGGAGTCCTAAAGAGGAGGTGGAGAAAGGTAAAATTTTCCTGAGAAGGTAGCTGCCATCGCTTCATGTAAAACTGAGAGGACACAACCCCTGAATATACCATTTTAATTTGACCAGCTAAGCCTTTTGGCCCCCTTGCTCTCTAATCATTCAGTCTAAGCGGTCTTGCCCCTGAGTGCAGGTGTCAGGAGGTCGGGGAATAAATGAGACCTCCACCAGGAAAATAGCTTTCAGGATACAGAGCTGTTGTAGTTAATGTTCCTGTCCACACGGTGGCGATGCTGCACTGCGGAACAGCCTCTGAGGGCTCCCGCAAAAGTATTTTCACCTAAAACGACCTTTTCCCCCCTTTAATCTGGGAGATTTCATAGTGCTTTTCATTAGATCACCTGAGAGGAGACAGGTATCGTTTCGACTTGAGGAAATCTAGGAATAGGGTAATCTCAGATCTTTGGTGGGTGTTTACAGGTCAGCCATTGAACCTTTGCATTTTTAAAAATTCATCCATTCCACGTCTATTTATTGTTACCTACTTTGTGACAGGAACTGTTGTAAATAGAAGTAAAACAAACAGAACTATTCCCACGGAGCATATATTTTTAGGAAGGGAGTTAGACAACACACATACAAACAAGTAATTATAAAATGTCATATCAGACACTACAATGACAATTCCAAAGCATGTTAATGGAACATTATGGTAGATGGTGCTATTTTCTCATTACACATAGAATCGAGTTCACTTGAGTTTTCAAGCCTCATTGCAAACATTGCTTCAACCCTACCAGCTGAATATGGTCACTTTTTTTTTTTTTTTTTGCATGAGAGAGGGAGGGAGTGGAGTTTGGATGGTGGGGACAATACAAGGCTTTGTGTCTCCTTGCCCCGCACTCCCACCACCAGCATTGCCACAATAGAAAAAATAGGAGAAAAAGAGTTTAATCTTAACTTGCATCGTTCTTTCTGAAAGTTTTTATCTAAAATTATTCTCCTTCAGCCTAAAGAACTTCCCTAACATATTTTTTTTTTTTGGCAGGTGTGCTCATGAAAAATTCTTTTGGTTGCCTTTTACGTGAAAATGCTGTTACTTCGTTGGATGTAGAATTCTCGGTTGATGATTGGTTTTCTTTATTTTCAGTGCTTTAAAGAAGTCCTTTCATTGACCTCCGTTGTTTCTGATGAAAAGTCAATAATAATTCATGCAGTGCTCCCCCCGGAAGCTACAGAATCATTTTTATCTACTGTCAAAATTTCCTCTTTATCTTTGTCAGCAGTTTGTTTATAACATTCCTCGATGTGATTTTAGCTGTTTTGATCCTGCTTTGATCTTCCTGCGCTTTTTGAATCTGCAATTTTATGCTTTCGCCAAGTTTGATTCATTACTTCTTCAATTCTTTTTGTCCTTTGGGCACTTTCTAGTGCTTTCAGGGAAATGTTTTTCCTATTTTGTGCAGTTTATATCTGTTATCGGCAGGAAAACTGGCCCAGGTTGTTTTTTTTTTTTTAATGTTACATTTCTGTGGAAGATGCTAGGGACTCTGCAGGGTAGAACAAAAGGTTGGGATAGGAGACTGTAACCCCAATGCTTTCTGTAGCTCTCCAATAACAACAGTGTACAATCCTCTGTAGCTCATACAAATCCCCACAAATCTGACCCCAGAAGTGAATAATTACTCACCACGCATCCATACAGCACTGAGAAGGGCATGTTAACTAAGACATGAAATACAGAAGCAGGTGAAGAATTTGCTCAGTATTCAGGATTTTGAACCCAACAATAGCCACTTATTTAAATCACTTGTGGTAATCAATACTTTTTATGTTGTAATTCTTAAAATTTGAGCTAAAGAAAAATGCTTCATGATATGAAAAGATGGTCCTGAGATACAATGCAGAAAAAATGTTTCAAAAATTAGGTACCATATAATTCCATTTTTCTAAATTATTTGATTGGGCATAGAAATCTCACCCTGGGTATGAAAGAAAAATATGTATTAAGCTACAGGCCAAAAATGTTAATGGTGTTAGCAGCAGCCCCAAGCTCTGGGATTCTGGACAACTTTCATTGTTTTTTACTTCTTTACTCATTTTCGACAATAAACAATTGAATTTTCTCTACTCTATATTCCTCTTCTCTCCTTTATATTTCTCCATAGCCCTGTTCACCATTCGATTTACTATTGATTTTACTCATTCATTTGGGGTTTGTCTCCATCCAGTTGAAAATAAGATCTAAGTGGGCGAGAAATTTTACCTATTTTTTTCTCTGCTGGAGCCCCTGAAAGGCTCTCCTCCCTTTTTATTTGGTTCAACTTCCAAAGAAGGTAATATGAGTCCCCTATACCACGCACCACTTCCACTCTTGTAAGGGGCAGAACGGGGTTCCATCCTCGCAACCAGATCCCAAAGACGTCCTCTCATTTACTGCCTCCGAATAATAATAATAATAATAATAATAATAATAATATTTCCACTTTACAAACGAGAAATGTACTAATTGACTGTAGTCATAGAATTGATCAAACACAGTCAAGGTTTCCAGTCGCTGTTCTTAGTGTCGGAAAACAGCCCAGAAAGAAAATCACACTCCCAGGGACAGACTCGGACCAGACCCGCAGGACACCTTGGTTACGCAGACACAGGTCACAGAGCCACACCACAGGCACGCCGAGGGCGCAGTTGTCCAAGGCCCCGCTCCGCGGCAGCACTTGGATACGGTAACTAAGGACGCTTTGGTCTCCAAGGCCTGGGAGGGTAAGGAGCGAGGTCACTTTCATGCGCCTGCGCACACCCGCGCGCAGCTCCGCCTAGCTCCCCGAATCCCAGGGCCACGCCTTTGAGCATTGTGACGTACAGGTGCAGGCAGCTCTGGAACTGTGCTTTCACCTCCCATTCTCAGCGCCCCTCTCCTCTATGCCACGCCCAGTCCCCGCCCCTCGCGTCAGACTCCTCCCTCTTAGGGGGAACCGCCGCAAGAGGTTCGGTGCCTGCGCACTCGGAGTCTGGGCGTCGATCCCGAGGTCCTTCGGATGGAGCCGGTGGGTAGTCTGGCTGGTCTCCCTGAGCCGACTACATTTCCCAGAGGCCCGCGCGCAGCGTGTCCGGGTCGTAGGGTGGGCGCACTGAGGCCGCGGATGATCCAGGTTCTGGGCTGTGGGGCGAGGCGTGTGGAGGCCGGAGAGTGTGAGAGACGTGAGTGACAGGTCACCGAATGTGAGCGGCCCGGGCAGACTGAGCGGGAGAGATCGCGGTGTGAGACAGACACGGACCTGAGGGACTGGTGAGCGGGGCAGACGGTCTGTGTGTCCGGCCTGTGAGGTTATGTGAGAGTGTGTGTGTATCTGAGTGTGACAGAGACCTCTATGTGTGTGTGTTTGACAGTGAGAGATAACTGGGTCTGTGTGTGTGTGTGTGTGTGTGTGTGTGTGTGTGTGTGTGTGACAGAGATAGACCAAGAGACCGGTGCGCAGGGGAGACGCTCAGTGTGTCTGGCATGTGAGGTTATATGAGAGTGTGACAGAGACCGGTTTGTGTGTGTGTGTCTGAGTGTGAGAGACCAGTGTGTGTGTTGTGTGTGTGTGTGTGTGTGTGTGTGTGTGTGTGTAAGAGAGAGACGGATGGAAAGAGCAATTGGAATGTGAGAGACCAGCCCTGGCCAGGTGGCTCAGTTGCTTGGGCCTCCTTCCATGCCGCAAAAGGTCGCGGGGTTACTTACATCTCACATCGCTCGCGTTTGGGAGGCAGCCAGTTGATATTTCTCTCTTTCTCTCCCCCAACCTTCCTCTCTCTCTAAGATCAATAAACATACTCTCCAGTGAGGATTTAAAAAGAAAAAAGATATGGCAACTAGAGTTCCTAACTGTAGGAGACATCCTCAGTTCTGGGTGACAGGAGACAAAACCAAAGAGCTGAGGGCAGGTGAGAGTGAAGGTGGCAGAAATGGGTGCTAAGGGATCCATTGTCCCAGGGAGAGGACGGTGAAGCCCGTGAGGGTTTGGATAAAAGGAGGATAACTCTGGCCTCTGGAGTTTAGGAGTCAGATTTTAAAACTGTCAACTGTGTCAAACCACCAAGAGGGAAGGGAGAGCAAAGTAGAGGAAATAACTATTTCAAAGGATTATTTCAAAAATAAAGTGAGAGAATATAATCTATGCAGAGTATCTAGTACACTTTTTATTATTATTATCAATTTTTACTCTTCACCTGAGAATATGTTCATTGATTTTAGAAAGAGAGGAAGGGGAAGAGAGAGAGAGAAACATCTATCTGTGGCCTCCTGTATGCACCCCTACTGGGGATGGAGCCCACAACCTAGGTATGTGCCTTGACCTGGAATCAAATCCACAACCTTTCCGTGCAAGGACAGATGCTCCAACCACCTGAGCAACCTGGGCAGGGCAATTTTCATTTGTTATAAGACCAAAGAACAAAAAAGGCAACTTTTAGGAAAAAAACACTAAATTTTGGACCTCAAACATAAGAGAAACTGTTATATATTACACACCCCTCAACAGCCATAGGTCCCCATAATCTCCCACTTATGTGGGTGGTGGGAGAAAACTGGGAGGTGAGAGGGGAAGACAGGTAGGTGTGTTAGGCTGGTGATTCTGGGAGTGCAGAGCAGGCCTCCTCACTTACTATTCTTTCTCTTCCGTTAGCTTTGCCCTCCCAGGACACTGCTGTTCTCCAAGAGAAGACCCAAAGAGAAGGCGAAAATGACTGTTGAACTAGTGAAAACCATACCGCAGGTTAGTTATTTCCTTTCTCCGCCATGAAACACATTCTTACTTCCTAGGACTTAGTAATGACTCTTCTCTTCGGAAAATTCCTTGATGAACCATCTTGTCCAAGGGTCTGGGGACCACTTCTCCCAGAGGACATTGTCCTTACACTGCCTAATTGGTAAGTGGAACCAGGTATGATGAGGTACAGAGCCTCTGTGCCTCTTCTCATGAGGTGAGGAGGCTCTATTGTTTGACACTTGTGGAAAGATTAGGTTTCTGTTATACAGAATGGGGGTAATATAATAGTGAGCTGGGTTCCAAGTTAAATGTGCATTAAATAGCCCTCTCTTGTTCATAGAATACATCAGAATCATCCCTCTAGCTGAATTTTGTCCAAATCTCTAATTATATCCTTAAAATCTGCTTTAAAAATTAAATTTCTTTCTCTTTTTAATCCTCACCTGAGGATATGTGTATTGATTTGAGAGAGAGAGGAAGGGAAGGAGAGAAAGAGAAACATTGATGTGAGAGAGACAAATTGATTGATTCCCTCCTGTGTGCGACCCAACCAGGGATCTAATCCCCAACCTAGGTATATGCCCTGACTGGGGATTGAACCCACAAACTACATATGTGACCTCAGCAGAAATCGAACCCACAGCTTTTTGGTGTACGGGATGATGCTTCAACCAACAGGGCTATCCCTAAATTCTTGAAGTTTTTCTTTAGTTTCTACATATGAATTCCCAGCCTCATTTGTTCACCTAAAAAATTTCATCCTACTTAATTTTTCTAAATTTAAAATTTAATAAGTGCACTTAGAACAAAATGAAAAGGTCTTCCATTTTCCCTCTTGCCTCCCACTTCTTCTCTTACAAGACAGTAACTTCTCAGCTTCTACTTCATTCAGGGTCAATCTATGTATAGAGAGATATTGTTTTCATTCATAGTTAATGTTTTGTTTAAAAAAACTTTCGCTACCCCTAGGGAATGTGGATATTTTATTTTTCACCTAAAACATGCGTTTTACCCATCACAGTTAAGTTTCTGATAAATTGAGAGTCGATTTTTGTGATTTTTTTCCTATGAGGATAAGGCTCCAAATTACATTAAATTTAGTTTACATTAAATTGTTGCAGTAAATGGCCCTTGCTGGTGTGCCTTAGTGGATTGAGTGCCAGCCTGCGAACCAAAGGGTTGCCAATTCGATTCCCAGTCAGGGTACATGCCTGGGTTGCAGGCCAGGTCCCCAGTATGGGGTGCACAAGAGACAACCACACATTGATGTTTCTCTCCTTCTCTTTCTCCTTCCCTTCCCCTCTCTCTAAAAAATAAGTAAATAAAAATTTTTTAAAAAGTAAATTGTTACAGTAAATGTTTAACCTATCATGATAAATAAGGCAGTTTCATTTTTTTTCGGGTGCTTGTGCAGTTGACCCACTAGCAGTTATTGAATGATCTCTTTCTCACTGATTTGGATTGACACCTACATCTTGCATTAAATTCCTGCATGTATTTGATTTGGTTGCTGGGCTAATTGAAGTTTTACTTTTTTTTAATATTGTAATACAAAAATACACATTTCGCCCTGGCTGGGTGACTCGGTTGGTTGGAACATCATCCCATGCACCAAAAGGTTGCAATTTTGATTCCCGGTCAGGGCACATACTTAGGTTGCGGGTTCAAGTCCCAGTTGGTGAGTGTATGGGAGGCAACCGATCAATGTTTATCTCAATGTTTGGTGCTGGGAGGTTCCTCATGTTGCTTCCCAGCTTACTCTGGTATGGCATAGCATAAGAAATTGCATTCTAGGCCCTGGCCTGGTGGATCAGTTGGTTGGAGCGTCATCCTCTACCATCAAGAAGAGGTTGTGAGTTCCATCCCTGGTCAGGGCGTGTATGGGAGGCAACCCATTGATGTTTCTCTTTGACATCGATGTTTCTTTCTCCCTTCCTCTCTCTCTAAAAGCAATAAAAACATATCTTCAGGTGATAATTTTTTTAAAATTGCATTCTAAATATATTTATTATTTTAATTGTGTAAGAAAAAAAATCACATCAATTCAGTGCTGTTCTCACCTGAACACTAAATCCCATAGAGTACAATTTGCAAAGTATCAGTTTAGAAAATTCTTTTTGTTGCTGTTTTTGAAAGTTCCACCATAGGTGCAGGTCCTGCCTTGAAACCTTGGTTTACTGCCCTGTGGCCACCTGTCCACATTTCCCGGTGATGAGAAATGGATTAGTGCAGTTGTATACAATGCAGTTTAACTCTGTAGTAAGTGCTATGTTAGGTTGGAGCCTGTGTTTTCCTCTCCAGGGCTATTTCTAACATAATGTAGGAACAACTTAACCCTTCAGCTTGGAGTCATGCGTGGACATGAACATTGCTTAATCCAGAATGTATTTGTGTCATTTCAGGGCTTAGTGACATTCAAGGATGTGGCAATAGACTTTTCCCAGGAGGAATGGGACTGGCTGAACCCCGCTCAAAGGAATTTATACAGGAGTATGATGTTGGAGAACTATCAGAGCCTGGTATCACTGGGTGAGGAACTTTTCCTCTGTGCATAGTTCAGAGTCTATGCTGAGGGGCTCTTTACATTTTTAGTTATGAATAAAACTTTTTATATTTTATAGATCAGCATAAGGGAAGAAAGAGGATATTTAGGGACTAATGGTAATTTCAGACTTAATGAATTTGATTATCTATCAGATATTCCATGGGTATGCTTTTTAAGCAGTTGGAAATACAGGCAATATATGTGACTCTTACTGGTCTCCTGGGCTTGCCGGTTCCTTATGGTATTGTTATCACCAGTAGGCAGTAACAAGGTTCACCAAGAATATAGCTGGATTACTATAAGTTTAGAATATCAATTTTAAAATTTGTATCTTTTTATCAACATGCAACAAGTGAACCACTGAAGCATAAACTGTGAACATGGCTTCACTTGTAATCAGGGAAACTAACATGGACCCTTCTCAGCCCTGGGACCAACTCATTGGGTAGCCTAGCTTTCTATTCTCTAGAGGGTCCTTGTATCCTGCTTGTGACTCACTGAGCATCCGAAACTAAATTTATATCCTTTATTAAAATTGAGAAATTTTTGGCCATGATATTTTCAAATATTTTTTCAGCTGTCTGTCTTCTTCTGGGACTTTGATTACAAATATGTTTGATATTGTACCCAAGGAACTAAGGATATTTTACTTTTTAAAATCTTTCTCTCTGTTTTTCAAATTAGATCATTTATTTCCTTATCCTCTTTAATTAATCTTGTTAAGCCCATCTAGTAAATTTTAAAACTTCAAATACTGTATGTTTTTTTAAAATAAGGGATTTTTAAAAATTATGAATTGATGTTGAATTTTATCCTATGCATTTTATTGTTTTTATTTTTAATTTTTTTTAGATTTTATTTATTTATTTTTAGAGAGAGGGGCAGAGGGAGAAAGAGAGAGAGAAAAACATTGATGTACAAGAGATAATCAAAATGCAGACAACTGTAAATGAACAACAATAAAGTAATAAAATCTTAAAAACAAACAAACAAACAAACAAAAACAAGAGATAATCAATTGGTTGCCTCTAGCATGCCCCCCACTGTGGACCTGGTCCACAACCCAGGCATGTGTCCTGACTGGGAGTCAAACCAGCAACCTCTTGGTTCACAGGCCAACCAGCACTCATTCCAATGAAGCCACACCAGCCAGGGCCAAATACTGTACTTTTTAATTCTAAACTTTCCACTTGGTTCTTTTTTATAATTTCTGTTTCTCTGCTGAGAATTTTTTATATTATTGCATATTTTTAAAGATTATATATATATATATTTTTGAGAGGGGAATGGAGGGAGAAAGAGAAGGAGAGAAAGATTGATCAATTGGTTGCCTCTTCCACTCCCCCAACTGGGAACCTGGCCTACAACCCAGGCATGTGACCTGACTGGGAATCAAACCAGTGACCTTTTGGTTCACAGTCTGGCATTCAGTCCACTGAGCCACACCAGCCAGGACATAACAGCTGTTTTAAATTCCCAGTCTGCTAGTTCTTGGATCTCTACTGATTGCCTTTTCTTCTGAGTATGATGCATTTTTTCCTCTTTCTTCTTATGTCTGCTGTTTTGGATTTTATCCTGGATGTTGTAAATAATGTAACATATTGTAGAGACTCTGGATTCTGTTACATACTTGGAAAAGTATTGACTTTTTTTTTAAAGCAGTTAACTTGACTGAAATTTCAAACTGCCATTAGAGGTTCTTTCCAATATTCATTTACTTCTGTCAGATGATCCTCTAAAAATGCTGGGTTAAACTTCTGCCCCTGACCCCTTAAAAAATGGTCTAACTTTTATAGAGTTCACTGCTGGCAGTCCCACTAGACTGTGGCTGAAGCTTTAGGTAGTATGTCCTAAAAATGTCCAAAAGTATGTCCCCTTTCCCTAATCATTCCTACCCTGTTATTTTGTCAGCATTAAGGAACTGGCTTTTAGTCTGAAATACTCAAAACATAGCCAATTTTTATGTTTTTTTTTTTTTGCATGCAGGACTTTGCATCTCTAAGCCATATGTGATCTCCTTATTGGAGCAAGGGAAGGAGCCTTGGGATGTGAAGAGTGAGATGACAAGCCCATTCCAAGGTAAGTGTGGGACAACCAGGTAGGGGAATCCTTTCTAGGTAACAGCTCAGTGATTTTCAAAGGTGATACCTTTTCACTTATGCCTCTTAGAAATCTCCTCAAACCTTCCAGGCCCTGGGGGGATGGTTGAAATATTACTCCTTAGCATAGGCTTTTCAAATCTCTTCTACTTGCCCTCCTGTCTAATAACTCATTTTGCAAAAGTCTTTTATCTAGTTTCTTTCTATCCCCTCTTTCATTTTACCATACAGGCATATATAAACTTCTTAGTTTCTCAAATGTTTCTTAATCCAGAATTAGGTGCTGCTTGCAATTATAACATACTCTGATGCTTTAAATTTTTCTTTGGTTTCCCATTACAAATAAGAAAAATGCATACTCTATCAGGCCATATGTGATCCGTAATTTTCTACTTCTCCAACTTTATCTCTCTCACTTTTTAGCTTTTCCAGTATAAGTTAGTCTAGAGTTTGCTAAACTATGCCAGGTTCTAAGGTATGTTTCAAGTATATTAAGGTAAGATAGGTGATGCGGACTCTGTCCAGCGGGGTCTGTGGTGTTGTAGATGTGACGAACAAATTCACATGGACTATAGAAGTCCTATGGAGAAAAAGGGATGGCATGGCCACTCTCTGAGTGAGAGAGCACCTTGACCCTTGCCTGGACAGGCTTTTATTGGCTTTCTAATAGCATACATCAAAGAAAGTTCTCATTCATTATGCTTAGGTTTGCTTTAGGTAATTACTTTTTACAGGTAACAAAGGAAAGGATGTTACTGATTACTTCTTACAGATACAAGGAAAAAATGTTGCAAATGCAAGGGACTGATAAGAGTGATTGGTCTGGTTATACTCCGTCCTTGGAAGAATTAGCACAGACTTTAGGAAGTTACTTTAAAGATATGCAGTAAGCATTTGCTGCTTCAACTCAGGGTGAGGGAGTTTTAGCAAGAGCAAGCCTCAAAGCAGCCTTGGTATAATGCAGGCCTGGTTTCCCACGAGAAAGCCGATCTGTGGGTTTGGCTTCCTGTGTGCTGACTCGTGCCTGCCAGTTTTCAGACAGGGCTGGGCTATATTTGCCATTGCCAGGTGGATCGGTTCCCTATAGATAGGAGTCTCTCAGCTTTGGAGACCAAATGAGTCTAGTGTTTATGCACATTTACTCCTTTTTCAAGACATCGTCTAGGTTCTGGATGGATAGCTCCGTTGGTTAGAAGATTGCCCGATGTGCCAAGGTCGTGGGTTCGACCCCTGGTCAGGGCACATACGAGAATCAACCAATAAATAAATAAGTGGAACAACAAATCACTGTTTCTCTTTTTCCTTCTCTCTTCTTCTCTCTCTCTAAAATCAGTTTAAAAAAAAACATTGTCTAGATGACAAGGCAAGAAAGATATCTATATACTTATGTGTCAGTAAAAAAAATGAGATTAATAATAGTGATGCCAACCTACATATTATTATGAAACTAGTATCTTCAGAAGCACACATGATGAAATCCCATTAAGATGTGGCCTGAGAAGTGATACCTTTCCTGGGCTAGTGAAAGTGAAAAGATAGCCCTGGTTGGTGTGGCTCAGTGGATTGAGTGCTGGCTTATGAACCGAGGGGTCACTGGTTCAATTCCCAGTCAGGACACATGCTTGGGTTGCGAACCAGGTCCCTAGTACGGGGTGCACAAGAGGCAACCACACATTGATGTTTCTTTCCCTGTCTTTCTCCTTCCTTTATCCTCTCTCTAAAAATAAATAAAAAATCTTTTAAAATAAAAAAATAAAAATAAATAAGTTTAAAAATAAAAAAATAAATAAGTAAAATCTAAGAAAAAAAAAGTGAAAAGATGAATGAAAAAATTCCTTATTATACCACCAGAAGTTCAAGATTTGTAAGAAATGAAGAGCACAATGTATTGAAGCACATAGAGATGGTTCACAGGGATACTGTTTTCTGAGTATCAAAGGATAACTCCAGAAGTTCACCTAAACCCCAAGGGACATCACAAAGCAAAGTGGTTGTTGTGAATTGGAGAGATTTTCAAACATCAGTAGGAATAATATATTTGTGATGATGTTCATATTTTAAAATATTTAACCTATTATGCAAATCAATTAGAAGTAGAGAATCAAGGAAGGTAACTTACCTCATTATGTTACATTTAATTTTCTTAATCACCTGTTTCACATTTCTCTATGATCTTTCAGTCTCTGGGATCTTCTGCATATTTTTCAGTTGACATACCCATACATAATACATTTTGTGGGATTCATTATTTTTGAATCACCTATTCCATGTTAAATATTTCCATTGTTATAGTCCATGAAAGGAAACATTTGCTTTTTTGATATCTTTCAGATTGGGAATCTAGATATGAGACACAAGAATTATCTCTGAAGCCATTCATGTATGATGATGTGTTAGTGGAGAGCGTTACAAGCTATGGACTTGAGCATTGCATTTTTGGAGAAAACTGGAAAGGTAGAGATTTTTTTGAGAGGCGGCTGGTAAGTCAAAAGTCATTTATCAGACAAGAAACACTCACTTACAAAAAAAACCTTACTAATGAAATAGACCACAAATACAACGAATCTGGGGAATTTGTCCATCTAGATTATGCAGGAGAGAATGTTTATAATTATAGGTCTGATATAAAAAACTTTTCTAAAAATTCCATGATAAGAAAACACAAAAGAGTCTATGGAGGAAAGAAACTTTTCAAATGTAATGAATGTGAGAAAACCTTCACCCAGAGGTCATCCCTTACTGTTCATCAGAGAATTCATACTGGTGAAAAGCCATATGAATGTAAAGAATGTGGAAAAGCCTTCAACCAGAGTCAACACCTTGCTCAACATCACCGAACACATACCGGAGAGAAACTCTTTGAATGTAAAGAATGTAGGAAAGCCTTCAGCCAAAATGTACACCTTATTCAACATCAAAGAATTCATACTGGTGAAAAACCATATAAATGTAAGGAATGTAGAAAAGCCTTCAGCCAGCCTGCACACCTTGCTCAGCATCGGAGAATTCATACCGGGGAGAAGCCCTATGAATGTAAGGAATGTGGAAAGGCCTTCAGCGATGGCTCCTCCTTTGCCCGACATCAGAGATGTCACACTGGCAAAAGACCCTATGAATGTGTTGAATGTGGGAAAGCCTTCAGGCAGAACACATCCCTTATTCGTCACTGGAGATATTATCACACTGGGGAGAAACCCTTTGAATGCATCAACTGTGGGAAAGCTTTCAGTGATCACATAGGCCTTATTCAACATAGGAGAATTCATACTGGAGAAAAACCCTACAAATGTGATGTGTGTGGGAAAACCTTCAGCTATGGCTCATCTCTTATTGTACATCAGAGAATTCACACAGGAGAGAAACCTTACAAATGTAATGTCTGCGGGAAGGCCTTTAGCCATCACGCATCACTCACTCAACATCAAAGAGTGCATTCTGGAGAGAAACCTTTTGAGTGCAAGGAGTGTGGGAAAGGCTTTAGGCAGAGTATACACCTTGCTAGTCATCTGAGAATTCATACCGGCGAAAAACCCTATGAATGTAAGGAATGTGGGAAAGCTTTCAGCATCAGTTCACAGCTGGCCACTCATCAGAGAATTCATACTGGAGAGAAGCCCTATGCATGCAAGGAATGCGGTAAATCTTTCAACCAGAGGGCGCACCTTGTACAACATTATAAAATTCATACAGGAGAGAAACCCTATGAGTGTAATGAATGTGGTAAAACCTTCAGCCAGACTACCCGCCTCATTCAGCATCAGAGAGTTCATACTGGAGAGAAACCCTATCAATGTACTGAATGTGGAAAAGCTTTTAGTGATAGTTCGTCCCGTGCTCAGCATCAGAGACTTCATACTGGCCAAAGGCCCTATGAATGTGTCGACTGTGAGAAGGCATTTAGGACAAAGTCATCCCTTATTTGTCATCAAAGATGTCACTCTGGTGAGAAACCTTATGAGTGTAGTGCATGTGGCAAAGCCTTTGGCCATCGTCATTCCCTTACTGTTCATCACAGAATTCATTCAGGAGAGAAACCATATGAATGTCAGGAATGTAAGAAAACCTTTAGCCAGATTGGACACCTTAATCTGCATAGAAGAGTCCATACTGGAGAGAGATCTTACGAATGTAAGGAATATGGAAATGTCTTCAGACAAAGTGCATGCCTTGCTCACCATCAGAAAATTCATGCTGCTGAGTCTGCTCAGGCAGCCAGCTTTTCCTCATCCCTTATACCACCAAGTCCTGTGGGTATGTCTGCTAACT
The DNA here is from genome assembly GCA_007922815.1 of Macrotus californicus. Taxonomy (NCBI): domain Eukaryota; kingdom Metazoa; phylum Chordata; class Mammalia; order Chiroptera; family Phyllostomidae; genus Macrotus; species Macrotus californicus. The sequence continues at coordinate 131,341 of VMDR010001013.1, forward strand.
ATTTTTGGGATTCATCCACTTCTTTCCGTCCTCATTGCCCTAGTCCAAAACAGAGTCCTTTTTCCTGGACTTTTCCAATTGTATAAGAACTGGTTTCCTTGTGTCCTCTTTTGTTCCCTTAAAGTTCATTATTCACACTATCACCACAGTGTTATTTTTAAAATGTAAATGTAATAATATTACTTTTCTCCTAAACCCTGTTAAGAAATTTTATTTTTAAAAGTATTTTTATTTATTTACTTTCAGAGAGAGGGGAAGGGAAGGAGAAAGAGGGAGAGAAACAGTAATGTGTGCTTGCCTCTCGTGTGCCCCCTACAGGGAACTTGGCCCACAACCCAGGCATGTGCCCTGCCTGGGAATCGAACTTGTAACCCTTTGGTTTGCAGGCTGGTGCTCAATCCACTGAGCCACACCAGCCAGGACCTGTTAAGAAATTTTAAGCTAATCAATGCATATAAAGTGTTTAGCAGAGTGCCTGCCTCTAGTGCTTGTTTAATGTTGGTCAGTATTCTTAAGAGTCTGTTTTAATAAAACAATAAACTCTGGAAAGCAGTATATCAGTACCAGGATATCATAACAGCTCTGGAACTCAAACCCTGTCTTATGATGGATAATGAGGATTAGCATTGCTATGTTTACAGGTTGGTGTTATAACACAGTTAAAGAGTGGGTTCCCCATGAGTCTGAGGCTGTGCTCTTTTGTTGGTGGGGAAATTCAGTATGACCTGATGCATAGTGTATGTTATAGGTCGTGTTTGGAGCTCTGGATTAGATGAGAACCAATGAATTAGAATTTTCTGGGAAGAATTAATATTTAGTCCAGGAAAAAAATATTACTAATATTTAAAAGTAAAGAAATAGAGAACTTAAATAATCTAGCCCTTTTTCAATTTGCCAGTAATTAAGCTGTTATAGAACATAGAAAAAAAAAATATTTGAGCCCTGGCTGGTGTGGCTCAGTGGATTGAGTGCTGGCATATGAACCAAGGGGTCACTGGTTTGAGTCCCAGTCGGGGCACATGCCTGGGTTGTGGGCCAGGTCCCCAGTAAGGGGCACATGAGACAACCACATATTGATGTTTCTCTCCCTCTCTTTCTCCCACCCTTCCCCTCTGTCTAAAAATAAATAAATAAAATCCTTTAAAAAATATTTGAAATACTACATTTTTGCCATGAGGCTAATTCAGCTGTGATGTCAACCCCAGAATAAAATGAAATTATAGATGAATTTACTCACAATTATGTATAGAAGGGAAATTATTACCCTCTATTGAAGAAGAACAGAGACTTGGGATAAATGGAGATCTACACAGATTTTTAGATGGAAGTTTCAACATTGTATAATGTCTGTACATTCACTCAATTGCAGTCACAATCTTTGTATATTTTTGTATTGACCGTTTTCTTCTGAAATTCACATAGAATAGTAAATGGGCAAGCATCTCAAAGAAATTTTTGAAAAAGATCGCATACCCATGAATTTAGTATATTACAGAAATGGTATTTTTGATGTGTCATTGGGAGGGATGGATTATTTACATGTTGTTTGACAATTAGTTCTCTAATTAGAAATAAGTCAGATCTGCATGTCATCCCTTACAGACAATTGCATTAACTATGGATTAAAGATGTAACAGGAAACACAATATGAAGATTGAGGAGCAGAATGTAGAATTCTTCTACCATTCTGGGTTGAGGGAGACTTTGGTAAACAGAACACAGAGTTTAGGAGCCATAAAGAGAAGTGACATGTAGGACCATGTAAAATATTTAAACTTTTTCCATGATACAAGAAACTGTATGCAATGTTAACAGGTACAGGACAGGCTGAGAGATAGTTTAAATGTATATCATGAAGGATGTAACCCTCATCAAAAGTGCCATTGGAAACCAGCAAGGATAAGATAAGATATGCAGTCTGGCAAAGCATACCAACTAGCAGCTCTTCCACAAAGAACTTAAAACAATCACATAAAATAAAGTCCTTAACCATACTAATTACCGGATAATTGCAAACTTTAAAAGTCATCACTAACAACATTCAACCCATGCAAATGTACAGAGTGACTAATACATTCAAACCAAAGTTCTCGAACATCTCCCATCTTGAGCAATTCAGTTCTCAGCCACGTTGTTCATGGAAAAAATGTCTCAGTTGTGGAACAAAAGTTCGGTTCTTGACCTGACAACCTTTTCATGCTGATACCTGTATGATGGGTCACACTTTTCTCAGGCGAAAAAGGAGAGAATGTGTGAGTATGACAATGATTCGGTTTTCAAACAAATTGCTTCTCAAACAGCCTTCTAGAACAAATTAAGTTCAAGAACCAAGGTTCTACTGTATCCAGTACTGTTGCAGATGTGAAAAATGATGTTTTTATACATTCGGAGGCTAAATTGTTGGAAAGCCACTTTAGAGGGCAATGTGGTGTTAACTGTAAACATTGTAAATGTAATTAATTATTGTCACAATTCTACATCTTGGAATTTGTCTTTTCAAAAGGTACAAGTGCAGAAATACACACATGTAAGCACATTTATTATAGAATTGTAAAATACTTGGAACAGCTATAATGTCCAACACTAGTAAACTGTTTACTTCAATTATGGAAAATTGGTTCAAGATGATTATGCAGAATAAGACATCTCTATACTCACAGAAAGTGTTTGTAGTTTATTAGTTGAAAATTTAATTTCTGTAACTACATAATATGATAAGGTAGTTTTAAGTATATAAACACTTTATAAAAGTTAAAATTATGAAAATGCACATACATCAAATAGTTGTTTTTCTCTACAACATGAATAAAAACCACAAACACAAATTTCTTTGCTGAACCACTGTGACCCACTTTGATGTCATTCCATAAGGTTTTGCTCGTGTTAGCAGTTGTACAGGGTTCACTTTAATCCAATCACACACTCTCCTTGGTACACAGGAGGGAGATGATATGAACGTCCTTTGGCCACAATTCAAAGATGGTGTGTAAGTTCCTGCTGTTCTGCTTGCTAGAGGTGGCCTGATTCATGTTCTTTCCAGGTTGTATCCCGCCAGTAGTTTCTTTTCCTTTTAAAATTAGATTAAGTTATTTTGCTGTCAACCAAGGAAACCCAACCAATAGAAAAATTGGTAGTATTGGGAATGTTTCATGCAAAAGATCCTCAGAAAATGTGGATTATTATTAAAATTTGTTATTGGGTGAAATGGAGAAGTTGTTAGGGTCCTAATCTTATTTTGTGTCAGGAAAGTGTGCATTGATAGTAACAGTTGGCTGTGGTCTGGATCACTGTTGCCTTAAACCAATAGAAAGAGTACAAGATGTGCCAGTCCAAGGAATACGTGTGATGCCTGTTCATATGGAATTGGGTAATATAAAGTAAAAGAAAGAATGACTTATAGCTTACATTTTTTGCTTTTAGGCATGAACTAGAACACAAGCCATGTTTGTAACATAGTTGTCGAGTTTACTTCTTCCTCGCAGCACAGTATCTGTGATTGCTAAATGTCACAGTGCCTTAAAACTCACCGTTCTGTTTGGCATTGTGGTTACTGAAGTGAGGGTTTGTGGGAGAATTTGGGATTTTATAACTCTAAACCCCAAGAAACCTTAAGGAACCCTGCCAACTAAGGCTCCCACCAGCCATGACCACAGGACCAGAGCTTTCTTGAGATAGCTGTAGATGAAGGTTAACCAATTTTCCATTTAGCCTACCAATATTATGGCTTCACTGGTTTTTTTTTTAAAGAAAAATTTTTATTTCACATTCTATTTCAGTTAGATGAAGTCAGATTTTTCACTCTACTGTGTTTCACATAGATTCATAAAAATGTAACCCAAGAAAGACTTAAACTCTTGGGCTGAGACTTTTTTCCCCATTTTATTTTTATAGTAGGTTAAAAGTAAATATTCTTTACAATCAAAGACAAAGTTGAAACCACCCAGGAGAAAAAAGTTTGAGGCAACTGAATATTATTTTTTAAATTAAGATAATATACAGAGTTGGGAAGAAAATAAAATCATAATCCTACCACTAGTAACATTTTGCTCAACGTACCTGTAATACGAAGCTATTCTTTTTAATAAAAATGAGATTATAACATACATTATTATAAAGTATTAATGTATACTTTATAATTTGGTTTTTAAATGTAACATTATGGGTAACTCTAATGATGTCAAAAATTCATTATCATTAAAAAAAAAAACTGCTCAGACCTAGGGTGGACAGGCGCCTTTGAAGGACAGGTGTGGCAGGTAAGGGCAACCGGGGTCAAAGTGCGCTTCGGGCACACAGTGTCTTTCTCTCCCCATCCCTCTCTCTCCCCCCTCTCCCCGGCTCTCTCCTCTCGCTCCCTCTCTCCTCCTCTCTCTCAAATCTGGTCCCCGGCATCGCCCAGCGTTGACGCCCCCTATTCTGTCGACAGTGCCACCCGAGAGACGCTCCTCTGAAGACCGCCCTACGTGCCCCGCCCAGCGTCCTGTCCATTCTCCCTGAGGCCCCGCCCCCGCCCAGCAATGGCGGCGGCCGCTCCCACCCAGGTGCGACTCTGTCGCTCCGGGGGGCCTGTAGGCCTGGGGCTTCGCGGACTGACGCTGCGTGATCGCGGGGTAGACCTGCCCCTCGCAGTCCGCCCTCCGCGCGACACCTTCACGACCGTGGCGGGACTACGTTTCCCAGAGGGCGCGGCGGCGGAGGCCACGCCTACTTCCGGCCGCAACTCGCTGCCGGCTCTCTAGAGCCCAGCGCGGCGGTGGTCTCGGCGGCCGGGTCCCGCGCGGGGCGGGGACGGGGCCGCCAGAGCCCGGGAGTTCCTAGCGTGGGTGGGTGTGTTCGTGGAGACATGCGGGGGGCAGCGAGGGCGGCCGGGAGCGCGGGGGCCCGCAGACTGGGGTCGCTGGTACGCCGAGGCGCCCTCCGCACAAAGCCCGGGCCGGGCCGAGGCGCGACGGCGGCGCTCCCGGCCTCTCTGGTTCGCCGGGGCCGGGGAAGGCCGCGCTCCAGGAACGGCTTCATTTCCCAGGGCCAGCGGCGAGCGGTGACCACGGGGCCTGAGACCAGAGGTGAGGGTGACAGGTGGCCTGGCGGGGTGGCCGGGGACATCTTCATCCCTTCAGGGTGAGAGGACCCAAAGTCTGGACGCTGAACCTGATTCAGAGCATCACCTGGACTGGCTCGGCGTCACCGCACCGACGCTCCCGTTTCCATGGTCCCGGAGACGCGACACCCCGCGCCTCCCGTGGCCGCCTCTGGGGGAGTAAGGGCCAAGTCCCAGCTGCCTCTTCACACCTGGCCTCACCCTGCTGGTGCCGGAGTGTTGGGTTCTCCACCTGCGGAACTGCTGTGGTCCTGGCTGGTGGGAGACGCCGCCGGAAGACAGCGACTGCAGGCCGCTGAGTCAGGACACGGGTAGACCTGACCGCCCCCCTTTGTCTCCCCCGACCCCCAGCTCTGCCTTCCAGAGATGCCGCCCTTCTACAGCGCGGGAGTCACAGGCAGGAGGCAGCAGCGGCAGAGAACGAACCAGGAGCCACGTCCCAGGTGAGTTCACGTTTCCTGTCTCCGCCTTGCTTTTCAGGACTGCGTAATGCTTATTTTTTTATAAATTTTTTTTCAGATTACTTTTAAATCCTGTTTTCCGATTACAAGTACCCACCTGGCACCATCCATGGTTGTTACATTATTGGCTATGTTCCTTATGCTGCACTGCACATCCACCTATTTTGTAACTGCTGATCTGTACTTCCCAATCCATTCACCTTTTTAAAAAAATCCTCACCTCAGGATATGTTTATGGACTTTTTTGTTTTGAAAAAGAGAAAGGGAAAGAGAAAGGGAAACATCGGTGGGTTGCCAGGGATCAAACCTGCAACCTTTTGGTGTATGGGACGATGCTCCAACCAACTGAGCCACCCGGCCAGGGCACAATCCCTTTGCCTTTTCACCCAGTCCTGCAACCCCCCTCCTCTCTGGCAACCATCAGTCTGTTCTTTTTTTATGAGTCTGTTTCTGTTTATTCGTTTATTGCTTTTTATTTTGCTCTTTAGATTTCACTTAGCACAATACCCTCTAGGTCCATCCATGCTCGCACAAATGGTAAGACTGCATTTTTTTATGGCCAAGTAATAGTCCGTTGTGTGAATGTACCACAAGTTGTTTTTTTTTTAATCCATTTGTCTGTTGATGGGTGCTTGGGTAGCTTCAAGATTTTGGCTACTGTAAATAACGCTGCAGTGAACACAAGGGTGTTAAAAGTTTTCAGTTTAAGAGATGTGTTCTGGGAGCTGGTTCCCATTTCTTCCCATTTTGATGAGTGATGGGCTCTGGGGTTGCCCAGGGCCTCCCTCCTTGCTTCCTCTTGATCCCATTCAGTGTTCCTTCTTCATAGGCCAAGTGACTCAGCCCCTCCCTGTGCCACCTTGTTTCGGGGGACTCTGAGGAAGCAGAAAGGTGCTCCTCAGAAGAAACATGACCACTCCTTGCGTGGTACCTGGTGTGTTGGGTGTCCGCTTCATGCCAGCCGCTGGAGAAACAGGTGGCTGAGCCCCAGCCCCTTTGCTCGAGTAGCCCACAGCCTCGTGGTGGAAGCTGTGGAAGTAAAAAGGCTCCAGACTGCGAGAGCTTGGACCAGGGCTGTGAGACGGCCTGTGCTGTGGCGGTAGATAAGGGAAGGTTTACTGTGAGACAGTTTGAGCCATGTTTTGTTGAGTTTTTTAAAGATTTTTCTTTATTTTTAGAGAGAGGGAAAGAAACATAGATGCATGAGAGAAACATTGATAGACTGCTCTTGCAGGCGCACCTGGCCCACAACCCAGGCATGTGTCCCAGCCAGGAATCAAACCGGCAACCTTTAGGTTTGCCGGCTGGTGCTCAATCTACTGAGCCATATCGGCCAGGGCTATTTTGTTTGTTTGTTTGTTTGTTTTTTAAGATTTTATTTATTTTTAGAGAGAGGGAGGGAGGGAGCAAGGGAACGAGAGAAACATCGGTTGGTGGCCTCTTGCACGCCCCCAGGCAGGGACCCAGCCTGCAACCCAGGCATATGCTCTGGAGATGTTTTGGTTTGCAGGTTAGCATTCAATCTCCTGAGCCAACTTTTGAAGGGAGAGGTGATGTTTGGCAGGCAGAATGGGGAAGGGCAGCATTTTCAGTCCAGTTTGAAAGGGTCTTTTTCCCACTTGATTGTGTGGCTTCTTAAAATGACAAATGTTTTTGTCAGCTGTTTCTCATAAATATATGAACCAGGTTCCACCTGTTTCGCCCAAACTGCTTTTAAAGAGGTCACCTGTGGTCTCCACGTTACCAAATGCAGTACTCAACTTTTACTCTTTTTTTGGATTCTCTCTAGTTCTTGAAATAGCTCATGGGTCGGCAGGCTCTCAGGGTATAGGGCTAGGTAGTAAATATTTTTGGCTTTCAGGGGGCCACTCCATTCTGCTCCCTGGAGCTAACGCAGCTGCAGACATTAGGTAAATGGATGGTGGGATTGTATTCCGGTAAAACTTTATTTACGAAAACAGGTGGCTGCCGACCCCTGATTAGGTTATCCCCAGGCCTCTCTAATGGGACGGTTTTTTCCGTTGGTGCCTTAGGGGGCCTTGCTCTTCTGGCTTTCCTCCACTTTACTGACCCTCAGTTTCTGTGGCCAGTTCCTCCTGTCCTTAACTGGGCGCACCTCAGGGCTCCGTTCTCGGTTCTCTGTCATCTGTCAGCACACCTTCCCTGTTCTTGTTTGTGAAAACTAGCCACGTGCCGACGTCTCCTGAATTCTCCTTTCTGGCCCAAACCTCTCCTCTGAGCCCAACTCTGTGTATCCAACTCGACTCCTCCACTTGACACCACCAGACCTGAGATTCTCCCCCAAACCGGCGGCCCCTCCCGCAGTTGTGTCTGTCTCAGACTGTGGCAGCCCTGCTCTCAGTTCCTCAGGCCAGAAACCTTCCACTGTGCTCGTCTCTTCTCTTCCCTCACCGACCATGTCTGATCTGTTTGCAAGTCCTGCGGGCACTGTTTTAGGGTTATCACCACGCTCCTTGCCACTGCCTTACTGTTGGCCCTAACTCTGCTTCTGTGACCTCCTGCTTCTGCTCCCGCTCCCAAGGTCGCTTCCCAACACAGCAGGCACAGTGATGTCACTCTCTGCTCAAAGTCTGCCAGTGGCTTTTCTGAATGAGGCCGGAATCTTTCCTGTGACCTCACATGGCCTAGCCCTTGTAGCTCTTACATTTCTGACACTGTGCTTATTCAAAAATTGTCTTTTGCCCTGGCCAGGTTGCTCTGTTGGTAGGAGCATGGTCCCATAAACCAAAAGGATGCGGGTCCGATCCCCAGTCAGGGCATGTACAAGAGGTGACCATTTGATATTTCTGTCTCTGTGTCTCTAAAGTCAATAAACATATTTAAATTAAAAGTTTTTAAAGATTTTATTTATTTCTTTTTAGAGGGGAAGCAGGGAAGAGAGGGAAAGAAACATCGATGTGTGAGAGATACATGGACTGGTTGACTCTCACATGCCCCTAATTCGGGCATTGGCCTGCAACCCAGGCGTGTGACCTGACCAGGAATGGAATCGGTGACCTTTTGGCTCGCAGGCCGGCACTCAATCCACTGAGCCACACCAGCCAGGGCTAAATAAATTTTTTTAATTGCCTGCTCATTTTCCTGTCTGAAATTCCAACCCTTCCACCAGATCTTTACTTCCCTCATCCCTGCTTCACTTTCTTAAACTCTTAGCACGTCCTGTATGTTATACTTTTGGGCTGTTCTACTTTATTGATCTTGTCTGATTCCCTCCTGCAGGGGACACCTGACACCAGCAGAGATTTTGGACAGTTTTGCCCCAGTGCCTAATACAGAAAACATTTGTTGATTAAATATCTTAATATAGTCAAAGTTCTCTTGTAGCCAATGTCTTGCTAATTTAATATAGTATTAGCTATTCAGTATAATCATTTTTGTACCTGAAAATGTGCTTTCCCCTGATCATTTCCTATGAATATGTTCACAGAAGTTTTTCTTACTTTGTGGATTAAAGTTTACCGTACTAAGATGAAGTCAGAACACTTTTAAAATTATATTTCAATGAAACAGCAATAGGGCCTCAATAGCTAGAATTCATGCTTTAAAAAAAAATAGTAAGCTTTACAAAAAAAAAAATTATTACCAATTTTTGATTTGTATGCTTTCAAATGAACTAAATTGAATGGAACCAAAAAACGCTCTTTTATGCATTTTTCATATGAAATACTTTGTACTCAATTCTTGTAAAAGAGTAGTACAAAATAATTTTCTGTAAGGATAGAGTTGCTTTTGCATTTTGTTTGTCTTTAATGCCTCTTTCTCATCTTTATTTAGATTATAAGTCAAACACCTAATCAGATTCCGATACCTGGAGCAGATTCTGTACATGCGTGTTTTCTCTGGTGTAGTATGACACTGTGAAGCCCATTTAGAAAGCTCCATATCTCTGTGGAAGCGGCAGGAATAAGAATAGGACCTGTACATTTGAGAGTGTTTTGCGTTTCCTGAATGAAGCAGGGCGATCCATCGTCAGACAGAGCAAGTTTGTTTCATCGGAAAACTGTGTTGTCTGGCAGACCTTGTTTTCTCTCAGGGCGACTGAGTATCAGGCATTATTGCTGTGGTCGCCGTGGAACCTTTTAATAGAGGCAAGGTCACATACTGGTCGCAGACGTGGACTGGGGAGCCAGGCTGCCCGGGTTTGGATGCTAGCTCTAGCCTATAATCGCTGTATAAACCGTAAGGCAATTTAAATGACCACATTTCTTCATCTGTAAAAACAGAGATAAAAGCAGCACATGCCTCCTGGTTCTTGTCAGAGTTCCTTAAGTTAATACATGTACGGTGCTGGCACGTGTTGAACTCAGTGAGTGTCAGTGGTCAGCATGTCACACCATCGTGATTGCTTTAGAAATTTACAGGCACACCCTTAGGTGACATTCATTAACCACCCAGTGTATGTAATGTAGGACGGGTGGGCAAGCTGGCCTATGGGCTGCCTCTGGCTGTCCAGTTCTTTTGGTATACCAAGCTCATGAGCTGTGAATGGTTTTTATATTTTTCAGTGGTTGAAAATCATTGAAAGGAGAACGGTATTTTCTGACATGTGAGAATCAATGAACTTCATGCTTCGGTGCTCGTGAAGAGCCTCCTGGGAGCACAGCCCACTCCTTGTCTGAGGCTGCACTCCTGCTTTGGGGGCAGGGTGGAGTGGTTGTGGCAGGCTCTGCGACCCCCAAAGCCTTTTACAGAAGGACTTTGCTGGCTGCGATGTGGAGAGTGAGCACCCCCATGGGTTGTGGATCTCACAGGTCCTCGCCCTGCAGGGGATTGTGGGATTGTGGGCCAGTCACAGCTCTGCTTCCTCACCTGTAACGTGGGAACAGGAATCGGACCGGTGGTTGGGGTTGTTGTGGGACGAAGTAGCTTATGTGTCAGGGTCTGGAAGTGTGTCTGGGACGTTGTGAGCACCGTGAGCTATGATTGTTATTATTTACTGCGCAGAGTATTGACAAACACTAGGCACTGGTTGTGTGCGTGGTTGGATACCATGAGCATGGACACATACTGTGAATGTTGGGTCCCTCGTGAGCCCACGTGGGGTTAGACAGTGGAGAGAGGCCCTTTCCTATTAAGGAAAAATCAGCAAACCCACAGGAATCCTGTTAAAAAATCTAAGAAAATGTTAAATGTAGATTCTTCAATTTAGAAGCCCACACGTTTCAGTTTTCTTACCCAGTACAACGTGGGAACAAATGCTAGAGAAAGGGGTGTTGTTTTCTTTTGCGTCAACAGACTCACAGAGTTACTGTAAAGATGCTGTGAACATACTATAAGGACTTTAACTGTTTGAGTCCCAAGCAGCGCGATCGCGCTGCTGACAATACCCGCTGGGACTCAAACGGTTAAAAACAAAATTAGTAAAGAATGTCTGAACAATAGGTGAATGTTTGAAGGAAATAACTGTGAGACTTGCCAGCCCAGGGGCAGTTAGACTGGGGTCCCTGACTGTGTCGGCTGTCATTGGGTCACAGACACAGAGCAGCGTGTGTCTGAGTGTCTGTGTTTTGAATACAATTTAAAATAGTTGCATTAAAATGGCTTTTTTGTTTTTAAGCCACTTTCTTGAGTTGGGATTGATGTTTAAAAAACTGCCTGTTTTCAATGTGTACCACTCAGTGAGTTTGAGCAAAAGTCTACACCCACGAAACCATCACCACCACCACCACCACCAGGAACCTGTCCATCACCTCCCAACGTTTCCTCCTACCCTTTCGTCATCATAACTGTTTTTGGTCGTAAGAACCTTTAACATGAGATCTGCCCTCTTACAGTGCACTGCTATTCGTTATGGGCACTGGGCTGTGTAGGAAGTCTCTGGAACACACTCACCCTGTGTACCTGGAAGTCTGCTCTCTCTGACCATCACCTCCCCGCTCCTACTCCCCTTGGCCTCTGGCAGCCACCATTGTCCTCTCTTATGTGAGTTGGACTATTTTATCTGCCACATCTGAGTGAGATCGTGAAGTATTTGTCTTCCTGTGTCTGGCCTATTTCATGACACATTAAAATGTTAGAGTTCAGGATACTTGAAGATATCCACCGCTAAACCTCACACAGTTTTCAAAATTGAAGACATTTAGCAAATTGCTGGTGTGATGTGTGTGTCAGCAACAGATCAACAGGAACAGCCGCAGAGCTGCCGTGGAGTCTGTCTTACAAGAGGCACAGTCCCGCCCATTATTCAGCCTGCAAACCAGTCCTCTGCTCTGTGGCCACGTGCTCTGCGAGCCCACCCGCATTTGTTTCAGACCAGCTCGCTCAGCGGGACACACGAGTGTGTCTTTGGCTCAGGGCTTCGTATGCTGTTCTTGGATCTTGCCTGCAGATATTACCGTGTTGTTTTGTTCTGTTTTAATGAACACTCAACATCTAGTGAACATGAAGTCACATAGAAAGTCCTAGAGCCCTATGTGGGGGGTGGGAATTGGTCATGTTGTTCTGAGGCATATGTCCAGGTTTACTTCTCCATGCGTGTGCTGATCACCCCAGGCACCTCAAGTGTCCTCGTGGAAAATGCTCTGCCCTATTGTGCATGGAACATTTTACTTTTGTGATGTATTGTTTCAGTTGATGTCAGAACTGTTTCTCACGTGTACCTCCTTTCACCCTCACTGATGTGCCAGTTCCCCTGGACAGGGGCTGTCTCCATAGTTTTCTCTCAAGTTTATAACATTAAACTAGATTTCCAAATCACCAGATACTGTTCCTTACATGCTCTTTCTCTTACCCAAAATGAAGAGAAGACAATCCTTAAATCCCTATGTCAGTTTGGGAGGGCTTCCATGGCAAAATGCCACACACTAGGGGGACCTGAACAAGAGAGGCTTCTTTTTTCACACTTCCGGAGGCTACAAGTTCAAGATCAAGGTGCTGGCAGGGTTAGTTTCTCCTGAGGGCTCCTTGCTCGGTGTGCAGACAACCCCCTCTTGCTGCCTCTTCGCATGGTTGCCCATCTGATCCCTCGTTCCTGGTGTTACTGGGGGTTAGCACTTCAACATACAAATTGGGGGACCCAGTTTCATCCATAGCAGCCCCCAGACGTGAGGGGCATGAGCACTGGTTGAGCGAGAACGTGGTTTTATCCTTGCAGAGCTTGGTGACGTTTGGGGATGTGGCTGTAGACTTCTCCCAGGAGGAGTGGGAACGGCTGACCTGTGCCCAGAGAGCCCTGTACAGAGATGTGATGCTGGAGAACTACAAGAACCTGGTGTCGCTGGGTAAGGGTGTTCCCGCCCTCTCTCACACCTTCCCCTTGTCCGAGCCCATAACTCAGAAGTGTCACGTCTTGAGCACCTAGCCCTCTCCCATCACAGACCCATAGCCCAACCACCTCCTATTTCTTTTTATGGATTTAGGACTTTGTTTCTCTAAGCCCGATGTGATCTCCTCATTAGAACAAAGAGAAGAGCCCTGGATGGCCAAGAGAAAGTTGACCAGAGGCCCGTGCCCAGGTGAGCATGGGGGACCCTGGTGGGGGAGCCACTGCAGGTCACATCTCAGCAACCTCAGCAGGCTCTTCCTGAGCTCTGGACCTGGAGGGCAAATTAAGTCCTCTTGAAAATGGACTCCCCAAGTTTTTAACCCCCAAATTGCCCCTCTTCCTCTAAAGGTAACTTCATTCCTGTACTCTGGGTCCATTTTTCCCCAGCTTCCTCTTAGACCCTTTGACATTCACACTTACGTAGTTATCTCCTTTTGTTCAAAAATCTTTGGCTGGCTCTGATATCATTTTTACTGTCTTGTTTCTTTTTGATGAAATGGTTGGCTTACGGACTTTTTAAAACTAATTCTTCCTGAGTGTCAGCTTTGAGCATCAGGTGCTGGCTGGTAAGATGGGCGTCTGCCAGTAAGAATCAGCCACATCCCAGGGGAGACAATACATACCTGTACATGACTTCAGTGAAGTGGAAACTGCCGTCCTACATCTAATAAGCGCAAGAGAGACTAAGAGGAAGAAGAAATGCATTCTGAACGCAAGAGAGACTAAGAAGAAGAAGAAGAAGAAATGCATTCTGAACGCAAGAGAGACTAAGAAGAAGAAGAAGAAGAAATGCATTCTGAACGCAAGAGAGACTAAGAAGAAGAAGAAGAAGAAATGCATTCTGAGTTTCAGGCCAGGAGAAAGGGCCTTTAGCAGGAACATGAGATTTAGGTTAGGAGATGAGTTTGGGTTCGGCCGTAAGTGATTTGGGGTTCACGCGGGCTGCCTGGTACAGATAGCATGAAACTGAGTGGTTGCTCTCAGAAGAAAGCGTGCTTCTGATTTGATGGGCTGTTCTTACAGATACTGTGGTGCTACTTGCACCACTAGGGAACACAGAGATGTCAACCACAGCATTATTTCTGGAACAACAAATTAATCGAGTAAGACTAGAAATCAGCAGCTCTGTTGGAGGTTACTATAACAGGAAATGGTAGGGATCCCGGAGGGCTGCAGAATTTTGTAAGACCTCTTTGTTCAAGTCCTACTTCAGAGGGACCGTGGTATCGACAGGACGGGTGCCCGCGGTGACAAGTGATGATGGCTCACACGTGTCATCAGATGGCACAGAACTGTAAGGGTGTTTTTGTGAAAGTTTTCCATTTAATTTTCATATTTAATCACATTTTTATTAGTAGTGAAAAGGCATAATGGGCTAGAGAAGAAATTTTTGATGAATAAATGGAGAAAGTGTCCAAGCGATTTCTACGGAATAAGCTCACATAAGGATTATACAGCATTTTCTTCTGTAGCCTTTCCTCCCTGTTTGTCTATATTTGCCACATTTTATCTTAGATGTAAATTTTTGTGAGCTCTCTCATCTGATCTTCAATTTCTTCAGTCTCCTGCTAACAGCATAATGTGCCCTGCTTGGTCAGCATTTTGACAAGAAAGCTCATACACGTTTAGGATTAAAGCTGCACAAATTGGGGAATGTAAGGCTGGTTAGTCGGAAATGCTTTCAAATTGATGTGCTCTTCTGAGGATGTTAGTTCATCTGGTTACATATGGGAAGTCGTCTTCATACCAATCCATAATGAAAGCGATGCATACTATCTTGCTGTCTTTCAGACTGGCAGGCTGTGCCAGAGGCCACAGCATCACCTGCAGAGGGAGTTGTGTGTGAAGCCCAGTGGTCTGAGGCAGTGCTGATGGAGAAGCTTGCCGGCTGCCATGTGCAGTGCTCCGTGTTAGGGGAATGCTGGGACTACGAGGCTCTGTTCGAGAGGCAGCCGGTAAGGCAGACCATGCATGGAGAGGAGAGGGCATGTTCCCGGGCATGAGGTGGAGTTTGCAAAATTTGTAGTAGGGTGTTAGAGAGGCAGAGGAGAGGGTTCCCGGGCATGGCTTCCTTGTTCCAGTGGCACAGGGTGGGTAGAAGTCAGACCAAGAAGACAGCATCCTGCATGAAGAAACTCGTCCCAGGACAGAGACCATGCCCACACTCTGAGTGCGGTGCCTCTGCAGACAGACTGGCCCCCAGGAGGAGGAGCACGCAGTCGTGAGACACATGGGAGAGGCAGAGGGATTCATTCGTAATGAGTCTACTGAGATCAGAAACATTCGACATGTAATGAACATGAGGGAACCTCAGGCAGGGCCGCAACCCTTCCTTTTCATCAGAGATTCCATGTGAGAGGAAAAGTCTGCAGACTTACCCAGTAACGTGTATTGAATGTGGGGAAGCTGTCAGCACAGAAAATTCATACTGTGTGTAAGCTATTCTCTGCAGAATTATAAATTCTCCATGGCAGAAACAGGTCCTCCTTTTTTTCTCTCTTTCCCCCAAACATATGTGCCATGACAAGGCACAGTCATCATGTGACCCAGATCACTTGGAACCTAGAATTCTCAGTGTGTGGACACTGCCCACCCTGCCACAAGTTTGCAAGTACAGTTTGGTTAGAAAGTTGTTTGTGCCATTTCAGGGTTTGGTGACTATCATGGACATGGCCACTGACTTCTCCCAGCAGCTAGACCCTGCTCGGGGGAGTTTCCATAAGAATGTGACGTGGGAGACCCGCGACCTGGAGGCAGCAGGTGAGGCTGTCCCTCCCCCAGATCTTTCTTTCCTTGGTTCTGAATTGTGTGTGTGTGTGCTGGGTCTTCCAAAGTATTGGGCTGAATTTCTGCTCTCGGTTTCTAAGGTAAGAGTTTGCCCCTTGTAGAGCTGAATGTTGGTATCTTCGTTATGCTGGAAGCTTTGTCCCTGCTGTCAGGCACTCCTCACTGCTTCTTTCTGTTTTAACACTTACTCTCAAAGCCCAGGAACTGGTTCTCCAGAATGCCAGGAGTATGAGTGGACCCCCTGTCTTTTCCCACAGGACGCTGTGTTTCCAGGCCAGATGTGGTGTCTATACTGGGCCAAGGGAAGGAGCCCTGGCTGGTGAAGAGAGAGCTGACAAGTGGCCTGCTTTCAGGTGAGTGCAGGAGGCCGGCCGTGGGAATGCCACCGCGGCTGAGATGTAGCTTTCCCTGGGGCTGAGTCCTCGCTAGCGCGCAGGAGAAAACCTTACCAGGTCCTCCTGGGTTGCAGAGAAAGGAGGCCCGCCCTTTTGAAATTATTCTCCTCTCTCCTCCTCCTGTGGAGTGGCACTGCTGCCGGGTAGTGCTCCCCCTGTTCCCAGTCACTCAGATGGGCGTCAGCCACTCAGTTCCTTCAGTGACTTTTCCTGACCCGAGGTGCGTTTGAGCTGTCTTCCAAAGGTTTACTCCTCCATGACCAAAGGCCTGTTCACTTGCTCATGCCTCCATTCCTCTAAGAACCACAAGTCGGTCACACTGCTTGGCATTGGCAGGTAGCTGGGGGGAGAGGGAATTTACACATATGTTACTAAAACCATTACTCTAATGGGGAGCGGGCTGTGGGGATAGGACATATTCATGGGTAACTGGCATGAGGTACACTTGGCAGAATTTCCAGGAAGGCATTGCAGGGGCAAAGGAGAGGATCCCAGGTGCAACCTTGTCAGACAGGGTGAGCGGAAGTTGGATGGCAAGAAAGCATCAGTGGAAGATCTTTCTCATTTGATACACAAGGGAAGGAAAAGACATTCTTTTAAATAAATAACAGTTTCTAGAAAATGTAATCCTATCACCTGTCTGGATACCCATAAACACAGTGTGTTAAGGCAAGTTTGACCGCTTTCAAGTCATGATGAACACAGATTTTTAACATAGTCAGAATTATAGTGTATATTCACTCGTGCATACAGATGTTTTTCACATACCTTCCATTTGCACATATTCAGTTGGGTTACTTCACATTTATTAGTATGAAAAATGTATGTACAGTAGGAATCTTTGTGGAAGTGAAAAGTATATGTTTTGGAGATTGCTGTATCCCTGGGTCTGAGTACCTGCTAGACTCTGGAAGTTTGCTTTGCATTCAGCAATTCTAGTGATGATTAGAATGATGGGTTTAATTGTTTCCTCAGAGTATTGGGTATTTTGATGCAAATACTTGCTTATTACCCTGGCCAGTGTGGCTTAGTTGTTTGGAGCTTCGTCCTGTGGATCAAAAGGTTGTGGGTTTGATTCCTAGTCAGGTCACATACCCAGGTTACAGGTTTGATCCCCGATTGAGGCGTGTGCGAGAAGGCAACCAATGAATGTTTCTCCCTCTCTTCCTTCTTCTCTAACAGCAATGAAATCCTCACCTGGGTGAGGATGTTTACAACAATTTTTTAAATGATTATTGTTTGGAGAAAGATTATAGCCTGAAGTTATTTTTTCATTATGAAAGCAGTTGACTAGTTTCTCTAAATTTGGATATTCTCTTTATCCTTTCATAAAATCTTTCTCATTTATATCCATTTCTCTATTTGTGTCTTAAGTGTGCTATGTCCTAGTGACTTTTTTTAAAAGATTTTATTTATTTATTTTTAGAAAGAGGGAATGGAAGAGAGAAAGAGAAATGTCCATCAGTTGCTTCTTACGTGCTCCAGCTGGGGCCCTGGCCCAAAACCCAGGCATGTGCCATGACTGGGTGCCCCAACTGGGAGTGGAACTGGCAACCTTTCGGTTCATAGGCCAGCATTCAGTCCACTGAGCCACGCAAGCTAGGGCAGTCCCAGTGACTCTTTATATGAACATACTAATTTTTTGATGTATTGTCTCAAACTACTTTTTATATATGGTAATGAGGGTTTTCGTTTTAATTAGACCTTATAAAATGTGATATGTAAAACTTTGAAAAACTTTATATAGTCTCACATATTACTTCTTTTTTTTTTTTTTTTAAAGATTTTATTTATTTTTAGACAGAAGGGAAGGGAGGGAGAAAGAGAGGGAGAGAAACATCAATGTGTGGTTGCCTCTCACTTGGCCCCCACTGGGGACCTGACCCACAACCCAGGCATGTGCCCTGACTGGGAATCGAACTGGCGACCCTCTGGTTCGCAGCCCACGCTCAATCCACTGAACTACACCAGCCAGGTCACATATTACTTCTTTTACAATTTCTCCTATTTGTGTCCCTAGAAACTTGATACATGTAGCTCTGTATTTTTTTTTTTTTGATGGCTGTCTACTGTTACAATATATAGGTACACCATAATTCACTTAACTGACTTGCTATTGAGGACCTTTGAACATTTAGGTCTTCTCCAGTTTTTACCTAAAGTAAAAGCAGTCCAGTTTGTACATGTGTCTTTGCATGATCAAAATATACATGTATTTAAAGTTTCTTGGATGCAGTGCTATACCGTTGGTGAATAATATATGGGAAACCCATTTCTAGACATCGTCACCAATAGTATTTGGTTGGTGGTTTTTTAAAATTTTTGCCAAGATGTTGGGTGAAAATTGAGTTTTATCTATTTCCCAGGAACTTGTAGTATTGAGAGTATACACATTTGAATCCAGTTAGAATTCATATAATATGTGTTTATACTCATCACCACATTTCTATTGGGTCCCATTTTTTTTGCCTTTATATAGTGTGAGTTTAAGTCCTGTTTTATGAATGTGATACTTGTTTTCTTGGTTTTGTGTGCTCTGTAAGTTTGCATGACGTTCCTTCTATATGGTCGTTTGAACTGGGTGGTATCTTCATTGATAGAAGCATTTACTTTGTTGGTTTCTTCTACTCATAGTTTCCCTTTTTACTAATAGATACATTCTTCCCATTGGTACCTCATAACAAATTTGTTTGGTCTTCTCTCTGTTATTTATATAATCCTTTTCTTGTTCTTTTCCTATTTCTGAGCACATTAAGGCTTCCTACCCATAAACACAGGATATCTTTCCATTTATTTAGGTCTTCCTAATTTTATTTAGCAATGTTTGAGAGTTTTCAGCATCAATCTAGCACCTCCTTAGGTAAATTTATTCCTAAATAATTTCTTCTTGTAATGTTATTTTTTATGGAATTGTTTTCATAATTTCCTTTTTACATACAATGTGGTGTTTTGTTTTTTTTTAAAGATTTTATTTAGTTGTTTTTTAGAGAGAAGGGAAGGGAGGGAGAAAGAGAGGGAGAGAAACAGCAATGTGTGGTTGCCTCTGGGGCACCCCCTGCTGGGGACCTGGCCCACAACCCAGGCATGTGCCCTGACTGGGAATTGAACCGGCAACCCTTTGGTTCACAGGCTGGCACTCAGTCCACTGAGCTACACCAGCCAGGGCCGATGTGGTGCTTTTTGTGTGTTGGTCTTGTATCCTCCAGTTTTGATGACTTAACTTATTAGCTCTGACACTTAGCTTGTGAATTCTTTTGGGTTTCTATATATGAAATCATGTCATCAGCAAATGTGGATGCCTTTTATTTCTATTTCTAATTGTTCTGGCTAGGACATCCAGACCAGTGTTGAATAGAAGTTGTGAAAGCAGACCTCCTTGTTTTGCTTTGATCTAAGAGGGAGAGTTTTCAGTGGGTTTTTTTGTCCTTTAAAAAAAAGACTTTCTCCTTTTCCCTTTTTTAACATCATCATCTTTTTCCAGACATTTGTCACTCTGCATCATCTCCCCAATACCGATTTCATCTGTGTATATTTATTAAGATATAAATACATATGAACAATTTTTGGTATATGCTAACTGATTTGGCAAAAGGATTACAAATATATTTACTCCTCCTTATAAGCTTCAAGTCTGAGATTAGATGTATACATTTTCAGTAGTATATTTATACATAATATGATATTAAGAGTCATCATTATTATAAAAACAGTCTCTTCAAAATGAGAAATTAAATTGCAAGACCCTATCCTCAGTAACTGGCCAGGAAAGAAATGAAGATTTTGTCAGGCTTGTGGACACAAGCAGGTAAACAAATGTAAAAATTACTTTATGGGACCACTGAGCTGTGGCCATCAGTTGGCAGTGTAGTTTTATTTACATTACTCAAATAAAATATGGTTTCCAGAAGCACCATTTTCTGGTTGTAGGGGAATAATCAGGCTTTCAGATACTCCTCGTGAATGTAGTCAAGTACAGTCTTTTTTTGTGCTTTGGCATATTTCTTGGAACAACTTTTGTGATATGATGCCTGCCCTGGCATCCAAAGCAGGATTGATGGAGAGTGAAGAGAGAAGTTAAAATCCGTGCATGTCATAGTGTAGTTTTAGGTGGTGTGACTGCAGAATGTTTTTTCAAATCCTTGCTCTTCTGATGTATAATTAATTCTATATACATATAGTTTTTTCTACTCAAGTCTTCTAAGGTTCCTGTATGAATTCAGTCTGGGGTCTCTTTTACCTACATCATAAGCTGCATGTTTAAATGCAATAGCTTTTAGAAATGCATATTTTTTGTGGTTTACTTCACCATTTAGTGAATTCATTTACAATTTTCCTTTTAGCATATATTTTTCTAGTATATGATAAAGGAAATATTTGTTTTCTTGATATGTTTCAGGCCACCAATCTGTACATGAGACCCAGGAATTATTTCCAAAGCAGGATTTATTTGCTGAAGTGGTAACAGACAGAACTTTAAGCACTAATGTGGAGTGTTCCACTTTCAGAGAAAATTGGGATTCTGAGGGTATGTTTGAAAGGAAGCTGGTAGGTCAGGAGACACAATTCAGGGAAGAGACAATCACTAATAACAAAACCATCTCTAAAGAAAGAGAGGGTACATATACCAAATCTGGAAGATGGTTCCCTTTGGACATTTCAGAAGAGAGAGTTCAGAATCATGATTCAGTTAAGAAAAATTTCCCCCAAAATACAGTCATAACAAAACATACAGGAATCTATGCAGGAAAAAAACTTTTTAAATGTAATGAATGTAAGAAAACTTTCACCCAGAGCTCATCTCTTACTGTTCATCAGAGAATTCATACTGGGGAGAAACCCTATAAATGTAATGAGTGTGGAAAGGCCTTCAGCGATGGCTCCTCCTTTGCCCGACATCAGAGATGTCACACTGGCAAGAAGCCCTATGAGTGTGTTGAATGTGGGAAAGCCTTCATACAGAACACATCCCTTATTCGTCACTGGAGATATTATCACACTGGAGAGAAACCCTTTGAATGTGTCAACTGTGGGAAAGCCTTCAGTGATCACATAGGACTTAATCAACATAGGAGAATTCATACTGGAGAGAAACCCTACAAATGTGATGTGTGTGACAAATCCTTTAGGTACGGCTCATCGCTTACTGTTCATCAAAGGATTCATACTGGAGAGAAACCATATGAATGTGATGTTTGTAGAAAAGCCTTTAGCCATCATGCATCCCTCACTCAGCATCAAAGAGTGCATTCTGGAGAGAAGCCTTTTAAGTGCAAAGAATGTGGGAAAGCTTTTAGGCAAAATATACACCTTGCTAGTCATTTGAGAATTCACACTGGAGAGAAACCCTTTGAATGTGGGGAATGTGGCAAATCCTTCAGCATCAGTTCCCAGCTGGCCACTCACCAGAGAATTCATACTGGAGAGAAGCCATATGAATGCAAGATTTGTAGTAAAGCCTTCACCCAAAAGGCTCACCTTGCACAGCATCAGAAAACTCATACAGGAGAGAAACCATACGAGTGTAAGGAATGTGGGAAAGCCTTCAGCCAGACCACACACCTCATTCAACATCAGAGAGTTCATACTGGAGAGAAGCCCTATAAATGTATTGAGTGTGGGAAGGCCTTTGGTGATAACTCATCCTGTACTCAACATCAGCGACTTCACACAGGCCAACGGCCTTACGAATGTATTGAATGTGGAAAGGCATTTAAAACAAAGTCATCCCTTATTTGTCATCGCAGAAGTCATACTGGAGAGAAGCCTTACGAGTGTAGTGCGTGTGGCAAAGCCTTTAGCCATCGTCAGTCCCTCAGTGTACATCAGAGAATTCATTCTGGAAAGAAGCCGTATGAATGCAAGGAATGTAGGAAAACCTTCATCCAAATTGGGCACCTTAATCAACATAAAAGAGTCCATACTGGAGAGAGGTCCTATAATCATAAGAAAAGCAGAAAAGTCTTCAGGCAGAGCACACACTTTGCTCCTCAGCGAATTCATGCTGGAGAGTCATCAACTCGCCCCTCTTTACCTTCCACATCAAGTCCTATGGATCTGTTTCCCAAATATCTCTGGAATCCATCCTCCCTCCCATCCCCATAGTCTCAGTGTCATTATTTCAGCTAGATGGACTACACCAGTCGGTTGAAAACTAGTCTCTCTGCTCTTGTGTTTGTCCTCTACAAGTTTGTTTTCCACATCGCAGTCACATTGATTTAGGCATAAATGTAATTCCTTCACTTTTCATGTGAAAGCATGCTTTGAGATCCTTTTAAGCTGGTTAATGCCTAAGATGCTCCTAAAACAGTGCCTTGTCCATCCAAAGTGTTGAGTAATTTTTGCTCTTTTGAAAACATTATTTTGGGACGTTGAAGCATTACCATAATTACCTCTGAATAAAAATGATGAATAGAACAGGCCAGGCACAGGAGTTCTGGGTTGTCAATAAAGCTTTGCCTATGTTGGTTTAAAATTTGATCCCATAATGTTGAGTTGGTGTTGTGGTTTTCCAATTTACCTGCATACATGTAAGGTGCACTTGGTGAGGAAGTTGAACGTTATCTCTGACAATGGTTTTAGAAAATGAGTAGAGAATATGGATGAGTAGGCCACCTGGAACAGTCAGAAAAATGTGAACTTCGTATAAATAAAGTTAAAACTAGACATGTTAAGAATTAGAAAATTTGGTGAGATTTAATCTATTTAAAGTTACCTGGACTCATAAATGAATTCTGTTAAACTCTCAAAGTACCATTAACCTGAGGTACACTCATCAAGAGTAGGGGTCTGCAAACTGACTCATGACTGAAGTCTCACTGTTTTTGTATGGCCCATGGTCTAAATTGTTTTCAAATGTTTAAATGGTTGAACGAGTGAAAAGGATAATATTTGATGACAATGTGAATATTATATGAAATTTGAATATTAATGTATGTAAATAAAGTTGTATTGGCTCACAGCCACATTCCTTTTTTTTTTTTTACATACTGCCTCTGGCTTCTTTCACTCTACAAGGTGAGAGTTGAGTACCTGTAGCAGAGACAATATGGCCTGCACAACCTCAAATGTTACTGCCCTTTTACAGAAAAAGTTTGCCCTTCCTCTATCACAGAGAAGTAATATACAAAAGTTTCTAATTATTTCCTTGAGTAAAATAACAACTCTCACATCAGCAAGAAAAACTGTTAAGCGATTTATAAATAGAGGTGAAAGGAAAATATTAAACCATATTGAACAATAGAAAATATGTCAGAAATATTTTTATAGATGAGATACTCGATATTGTTAAAATATTTGTAAATTGTTTTCCACAACAGAGTCCCAGTAGGATATGTTCACTTTGACAGTATTTTTTATTGAAAACACATGAGGAAAGATAATTTGTAGATCATAGCCAGACATTTTAAAAATTAGTTTCTTTACATGTGAGATTTTGGTGTATAAAAAGACTTTCTTTTTAATTTGGGGGGCAAATAATGTTTTTACAGTACATTATCTACCTTCAAAAAAAAAAAAGC